>ONZH01031219.1:0-72005 GCA_900303285.1 Rhinella marina
TTTGTCTATTTTAATCTTTTTAAGACGCCGCTGTACTTCTTCCTGGGTCAGACAGGGCACTTTTAATGGGAAATTTACTTTTATATTCTGCATTTCACCTGATAGTTTATTTTCCTCAGTGAATACAGTGGAGAAATAAAATATTTAGTAGCTTTGCTTTCTCCTCATTGCTCTCTGCAACTAGCCCCTTACTACTCTGTAAGGGGCCGACGCCTTCAGGGTTATACTTTTTACCATTTATATAATTAAAGAACATTTTAGGGTTAGTTTTACTCTCTTTGGCAATTAATCTCTCGGTCTCTAGTTTGTCTGCTTTTATTTGTCTTTTACATGTGCTATTTTTTCCTTATAGTTTTTCAATGCTTCCTCGTGTTTTAGTGATTTAAATGCTTTCTTTTTGTCATTTATTGCTTTCTTTAAAGTTCTATTTATCCACATTGGTTTTTCTTGTTCCTTAATCTTTTATTCCCATAAGGTATGTACCTCTCACAATTAGATATTAGGATGCCTTTAAAAATATCCCATTTTGTGGCTGTGTTTTTATTTTTTAAGAAAGGGTGAGAATATGATGATGAACAGAAAGAAACTATTTTTTTTCTAAAGTTTGTATTTTTTTTTCAGTATTAAACCACAGGAAAACTATGTAGTATAAATGTGGTATCATTTTAATCTTACTGATCCAGATAATAAAGGGAATAGGTCAGTTTTACAGTTACCGTTTTACCGTATAGCGAACGCCATAAAATCAAAACCCATAAAACTGTGCAAGTGTATTTCTGATTGTACTCCATTTGAAAAATTCTTCTAGCTTCCCACTGCATCCTATGCAACACTAAATGGTGCCATTAGAAAGTACAACTTGCCTAGCAAAAAACAAACCCTCATAGGGCTATATGAACAGAAATCAACACATAAATGTAAGACACAGCAATGGTACTGTCAAGTTGTAAACTTCATTAACTTTAGCCAGTTTTATTGCCCTTCCATCTATCTTTATGTTGTGCTTCAAAATTGCTTTCATTTTAATTTGCTTACTCATTATATTGCATAGCTATTACTTTGAAACTGTTCCCTTCTGTGTTCTTCAAGAAACTAAAACATAACTTAAATGGTCTAAATTGCAGGTTTATATAAAATTAGTCATTTTAAATAAAAAAAAGGAAGCAGCCCAAGAAAATTAATTTCACTTAATAATGTACATTACCTTTTTCAACACAAAGGCCCTTTGTTTGGAAGATGTATGGAATGCAATAGCATCACATGAGATTAAACTTAAATGTAAAACTCTGCAATATAGAATTTTAAAGGGACTGCGCAAGATTTAAAAAAAACTGCACTATAAAGAAAATCTACTGGCTATCTAGATTAGATAGCCAGTAATAATGAGAAAAGAACACGTAGAAAGGAATACACAATCCTTTCAACAGATTTCAATAGATAACAGTGACTGTTATCTAACATGTAGTACAACACACAATGTCGAACTGAGGTGCCTAGGGCCCACCAGTAAGATTAATTCTGGTGGCCTATTGTACAAATACATGCAAATATTACCTGCTAACATAGTATCAAAATTATTGATTATGGGGGTTCCTGCAAAAACTTCAAGAAGGTGGGTTCCTCATGAAGCTAGTCAACTGACTAGACTGCCTATGTACCTAGAAGCCATCTTAACCACCCAATATGTCTATAATAATAAACTGGGTAGTTTCTTAAATAATCTACCTAGTTTTTTATATGGATATAGTCTGAAATGCTGTACTAGGGGACTGGGGCCCACCCTTGTTAAGGGCCTACCAGGGGATTCACCTGTTCTACTGTGGGTCAGTCCGAGCCTGAAAACACCAACCAAGCAAGTTAAAATTTATGAGCCAGTGCTCAAAGCTTTACATTTTGACACTGATTTTTACATGTAGCTGCAAAAGGCTGTTTGTGGCCACATGTGGAGGAAGACAAAGTATTCTCACGTGACCCTGAGAAGAAGTGTGAGGGGGCCTTGCCCTGATTGGCTCCCAGGCTGACAGACAGCCTGGATAAGCCAATCAGTGCTGCAGAAGGGAGGTACCCTAGCAGAAAGAGCAGAACATCATTCACAGTGCATGGATGTGAATTAGGGTGGTTTGGTGTGACAGTGTCTGCCAGAAAAAACGATTTTAGGGAGTCAGGAGTATGACAAAACAATCAGGGACAGTCAGAAATCAATCAAGCTTGTTGTCATGTTCTAAGGATCAACAGACCCTTGAACATCTACCGAGCATACTGAACTAGACAAGGCAAGGGAAAAGCCAAAATGAATACTTTATTAAACAAACAGAATATAACCGGAATAAACCTGGACAAACAGGTCAGTAACAGTGGCAGATGGAACACCACTGGACCAAGTGCACCGGTTTGTCTTGGGGCCAAACCCTAAGGACGTTGACAATACCCCTGATGGTGAGAAAAGCCTTTCCTGAGGGTTCACCAGGTTATCACCTCATGAGATGGTCAATGCCACCTTGTCTTGATGTCACTATGTCTCCCTGTCTTTGGCCTTGTCTGACTGGGAACACCATGCATCCATTCTGCATAGGTTTCTGTATCATGTCCATGCATCCACAGGTCTAAGTTCACACACAGAAGGCACCAGCCAGCATGTACCACCCAAGCAACCAGCATACAGCCAGTACACAAGAACGGAGGCAGCAAGCATACACAGCAACACATGTAAATTGCAAACTGTCCTGTGATCCAAAGACAGGGAATATCCACATTCAAAGGTTCACATTCAAACACAGAAGGCCACAGCCAGCATGCATCCCAAACAACCAGCATACACAGGAGACAGCCTGCAGCCAGTACATGAGAGCACATGCAGCTAGCCTGCATGGCAACCAGTGACACAGTGAACTGCCCTGTGAGGGAGAGTGAAGGGAAAGGCTAGAATTTTAAAGTAGAAGAAGAATTGTCTGTGTAGTCTAGGAACAAGCAGGAAGCTGTCAGCCAGGTTGTGAGAACAGACTAGCTGTGGGCACCTCCATTTCTGTATATTCAGTTTCCACATGGCTAGAATGATATATTTTTTGGGGACTTGTTCAATTTCATTGAACCAGCATATATAAGTGATTAATACAGTGAAACACAAGGTAACTGCAGCAATCTACCTGTGAGCATTAACGTGGAATTGGAATTACATTTTTGGGGGGATTGATCAATTTAATTAAACCAGCATATATATGTGATTACCACAACAATACACAACCTAGGGCAGCAATTTATCTGCGAGTGTTAATGTGAATTTGAACGTCAGGCCTCAATTGTCTGTTTCTGTGAATTCCATTTCTACATGGTTGGAATGTAATTTTTAGGGGGATTGTTCAATTTAATTAAACCAGTATGTATATATATATATATATATATATATATATATATATATACCCGCCGATAAGGGCGGTGCTATTGTGGTCCTAGATACATCTGCCTATGTTGCTGAAGCAGAACGCCAGTTTAGTGACACACAGGTATATGAATTACTCTCTTATGACCCTAAATTTGAAATAGAGAAGAAAATTAGGTCGATATTGAACCAAGCTAAATTAGGGGGGTTGATAGATGAGAATCTATACACATTTTTGATGATTAAGCACCCAAGAACACCTATACTGTATTTACTCCCAAAAATTCACAAATCATTGGTACACCCGCCAGGACGCCCTACAGTTTCGGGACGTGAGTCCATGTTCTCAAATATTGCCATTCTATTGGACAAAATTCTTTGCTGCTATGCTACCAACACTAAATCGTATATCAAAGATACCAGTGATTTTTTTAGAAAAAATCAGAGGTATTGAGTTACCCCCACATTGCATTATAGCATCTTTTGATGTGGTCAATTTATATACTTCTATTGACCACAACAGAGGTGTCCAAGCGGTACATAGATGTCTCCGCGTCAGTGAGTACACTCCGGAATGCACAGAATTCATCCTTACATTACTTGACCTGGTCTTTAGAAACAACTTTTTTTCTTTTGCAGGGCGGTTTTGTCTCCAGCTACGTGAGACCGCCATGGGGTCCAACATGGCGCCCACGTATGCTAACATCTATATGGCGGATCTGGAGGAGAGGTGTGTCTATGTATCCCACCACTCCAGTCTTGTACTGGGGTGGTGGAGATACATAGATGACATCTTCCTTATTTGGACGGGGGATGAGGCATCTTTGCGTGATTTTCACCAATACCTGAACTCTGTTGATCCAGATATTAAGTTCACATTGACCAGTTCTACACAACAGGTCCAGTTCCTTGACACTATGGTTTTGATCAGAGACAGGAGATTGGTGACTGATATTTATACAAAGCCTACTGATTGCAATACATTATTGCGATATGATAGTTGCCACCCTAGAACTACCATCAATTCACTCCACTATAGTCAACTCCTTAGGGTCAAGAGAATTGTACAGGACCCTGATAGGTTACCTATAAGACTCAACCAGATGTTGAACAAATTCAACAATAGAGGTTACCCTAAACAAATACTTCAACAACACCTTAAAAACACATTGGCACACCATTCAAATGGTGATGGACCCAAAAGGGAGATGGGAAAACGTATCCCTTTTATTATGACCTATTCAGAACAAAGCAATGTCATTACCAATGTTGTCAAAAAACATTGGCATATTCTCGGCAGTAATTTTAAAGAAATTCCAGAATTTGTGGTCCCTCCACTTATCTCCTACAAACGTCCACGTAATTTACGTGACCAATTGGTCAAGTCTGAGATTCCGTCTAAACAGATACAACAAACATACATTACGACTAAGAGAACTGGTTGTTACCCTTGCTTCAATTGTGTCAATTGTACATATATGATGAAGGGTGATAGCTTTGTACATCCGGAAACAGGTTACACATACAAGATCCGTCATTTCCTCACATGTGATAGTTCCTTTGTGATCTATTTGCTTATGTGCCCATGTAGGCTACTTTACATTGGCGAGACCACTTGGGACCTAAAAACTAGGATTAACCAACATCGATACACCATCCAGAAAAAAAGAAAAGATTTACCCATTCCTAAGCACTTTACAGAAGCTGGTCACAGTGAACGGGATTTGAGATTCATGATTGTTGATTTTGTTCCACCACCACGTAGGGGAGGAGACAGGGAATTACTATTAAAAAGAAAAGAACTATGGTGGATTTACCATTTACAGACACTCAGACCACATGGTCTTAATGTAGAGTTCAAATGGAGTGTGTGCACCCTTCCGGCCCTGGGGGTGTGTTCTCCCCATTCATGATATGCTGTAGAGTAAAATAGTAGATACATTATATGATATATTATTACCTTGCTAACTTAGTTTTTTATTTTTACAGAATATACATCTTGTCAAGATTTTTCCAATGGTCTCTTGGTGGCTCATCTTTGGACCCATTATTATTTTGTACCATTTATGTGTTAATTTTTGGCACTTG
Source organism: Rhinella marina (assembly GCA_900303285.1). Classification (NCBI taxonomy): domain Eukaryota; kingdom Metazoa; phylum Chordata; class Amphibia; order Anura; family Bufonidae; genus Rhinella; species Rhinella marina. The sequence continues at coordinate 5,465 of ONZH01031219.1, forward strand.
GGGACTTTACTTGACATGCAAAAATTATTTATTATTGAGGTGTGATGTAGAATGAGGTTACACATTGCTGGATCATCGGAATAGAATTTGGGGTCTTGCGGAGGATCCGGGGACGTGACCTTCCGTTTGAAACCATAATAGGCTCATATATATAATCTATCAGCAATGGTGGATGTATATATGGCCTATTCCATTAATGGGGTTAGGTATGTGTGACAGGGAAATGCCCTCAACCTAGCTCCTTACACTACATTATTGTTAATTATCGTGTACCTCATCATTCCTCTATCTTGGTCCCTTACATGTTGATTCTTCTTCACATGTTTATTTTTTCTTTTAGTGCTTTTGTCTCCTATATGTGCCCCTTTTTTTAAATATATGTATTACCACTATATCGCTCCCGCAGTTGCTGACGCGTGTCCGTGGTTTCCAGGACGCCTCACAGCTTTTCCTGGTTACGGTGCGTTCGCTGTGTGCGTGCGTTCCACTTGCCGTTGTGACGTGTAGGCCGGGACGCTGTGGAGTGCTCGGGAGATGCGGAGCATGCGCAGTTGGGCTGTTAGGACACGATGGGTCCCGCTGAACCACCAATGATACTTCTGTTGTAAGTCTTCTCTGAATATCGTTTTAACTTGATTTTAATAACACGCCCACCCCCAGGTGTTGGTGGCACAATTATTAACACATCACTATGTATTTGTATATTTATTGTTAACATCATTTATATTTTTATGAACTAATTGGATGTAACGAGGTTTACTATGTAGAAGAATATACATGTTTTAATGAACTATGTATTTTGCACGATGTTATTTGCTTTTTATTATTAATTGTATGTAAATGAATTAATCATGTATTACAAGTAGGCTAGGCCTATATAAAGTCACATTATGTATCTACTCACTACTTGACAAAGGCTCCATTGAGAGAGCTGAAACGTTGCATGGAATAAATCCACTTTTTGCACAAGCCTGGAGTGCTGCCTCGTTTTTGGATTTTGGTATATATATATATATATATATATATATATATATATATATATATTCCACGGCACTCCTAATTGACGTGGAAAAATTGTGTTCTTTTTATTCACCAAACAAACCGCGACATTTCGGTCCAGTTGCTAGGACCTTTCTCAAGCAGTGATACAAAGCATGTGCTACCTCCAACATATTTATGCATACAAACTCATTACAATTCATAAGTGCTAATTAACAAAATTTACAAATGGTGTCATGATTAACATTTGAAATAAAGTGATAAATAATCAATTCGCCAACTTCATATATATTTGTAAAAATAACACCTAGTGCCATAATTATTAATAAACACCTCATTACTTGAATAAAGTGCATCTGTGCAATGATTAAAAACAAATGGGTTGGATGGACACTGACCCCAATATGGATCCCGCTTCCTCATGTAGTTCAATTGGCGTACTGATCTACCTAGTGCACATGCGTATGGCCCAGAACGCAAGTCCTTTCCAGTCAACCGCACATACCAAAACGGATGTGCAGTCATCACATGATCGACTATACATAAATTGTGAATACTGCCTTAAGCACTGCTACATATGTGTATTATAGCGAATAGTCTAACTAGCGATACCCTCTTGAAAATCCCACAATGAGCCACCATGGTAGACCATAATATCTACTAATCAATAGTGTAGAATGCGGTGGATTGGGCCAAAAAATACAATAAAAATAAAAATTAAAAAATAAATTAAAAAAGCTTTTTTTTGTTTGTTATTTATCAACAGACACCACTTAAAGGAACACTGACCCAGCCTTGTTTACTATATCTGTATGTTGAGGTGGGAGTCTCACAATAATACCCCCATGTTCCCACATAGGGGATATTGGAGAAGGGAGCACCAGTGACTTGATATCCATTCCCTAGACATAAATATCACTGTGCTACACTATTTTTGATTCCAGTCCGGACTTCTGTATATAATCCTAAATGTGTCTGTAATCAAAATAATCCTTAATAAATTAATAACATAATATACATTCCATTATAATGGTCCAATCCACCCACATCATACACATAATATACAATATACATAATAATTGTACTCCATTGCGGAAAAATCAGAAGCCAGCGCCAGAACAATCAGAGCATATCAGGTCTCACATATTCTAAATTAATCAGAGGGGCAGGTCCATACTGGGAAATATGTCCATCATTCCCATAAGATCTGCCAAGAAATAATAATAATACAGATTAATATGAATCATTCTATCCATCGTTCTTAGAGGAAAAAATAGAAAAATAAAACATAAAAAAATTACTTACAAATACACTACCTCACCAAACCAAATATTCGTGTTGCAATGGGATTATGTAAGATTCCATGGTTTATAATCTACATTCAAACCTTTTGGTTTAAGAGTACACAATTTTGTAATTCATAATATTTCTCTTATCCGTTGGTCTATTCTGCTGTGATCCATTTCAGTTTTACACATTGCCTATAATGTAATCCATAGCGTCGTGTTGCCATTTGATATTTGGTTTGGTGAGGTAGTGTATTTGTAAGTAATTTTTTTATGTTTTATTTTTCTATTTTTTCCTCTAAGAACGATGGATAGAATGATTCATATTAATCTGTATTATTATTATTATTTCTCGGCAGATCTTATGGGAATGATGGACATATTTAAAAAACCCGACAGTATGGACCCGCCCCTCTGATGAATTTAGAATATGTGAGACCTGATATGCTCTGATTGTTCTGGTGCTGCCTTCTGATTCTTTCATTCATTCATTGCACAGATGCACTTTATTCAAGTAATGAGGTGTTTATTAATAATTATGGCACTAGGTGTTATTTTTTCAAATATATATGAAGTTGGCGAATTGATTATTTATCACTTTATTTCAAATGTTAATCATGACACCATTTGTGAATTTTTCATATAAATATAATGTGATTTTTTTGTAAATTTTGTTAATTAGCACTTATGAATTGTAATGATTTTGTATGCATAAATATGTTGGAGGTACTGTAGCACATGTTTTGTATCATTGCTTGAGAAAAGTCCTAGCAACAGGACCGAAAAGTCGCGGTTTGGTGAATAAAAAGAACACAATTTTTTCACGTCAATTGGGAGTGCTGTGGAATTTTTATTTTTTAGGCAATTTGGATTTCCGGATCAATCCTACAGCCACTGGCACACCAGCTTATTCTACTGACGCTGTGCTGTCCACAACAATTGAATAATATATATATATATTTACTACAGCAAAATATAGGGTGAGTGTTAAAGTGAATTTGAGCATCAGGCCTCAATCGTCCAGTTCCGTGAATTCCATTTCCCCGGGTTGTAGAATATATACACGATTAACATGATCAACCCCTTTTGTGAACGTTGTAAAAAAATAAAATAAAAACTAAGTCAAAACCGCCATTTTTTATCTCCTTGCCCCAAAAAAGTGCAATACTAAATGATCCAAAATATTTTTGTACCAATAAAAATGTCAACTCTTCCCACAAAAAACAAGCTGAATGGCAGAAAAATAAAAAATAGATGGAGACACAAAAACATGATTTTTTTCAAAAATGCTTTATTCTGTAAAACGGAAATAAATAAAATTAAAAAATAGACATATTAGGTATCGTAAAGTCCGTAACAACCTACTCTTTAAAAATAACACATGATCTATCTTTTCAGGTGAACGCCATAAAAAACACTTTAAAATGGTTGCAGAACAGTTATTTGTGGTTACCTTGCCTCACAAAAAGCTTAATATCGAGTGATCAAAAATCATGTGTTCCCCAAAATAGTACAAGCTAACTGAAACACACGTATTAATTTTCTGTCTTACAATGAAATATGTCTTACTGCCTGTTCTAAGCTGTTAAAATTGAAAAAAAAAGGTTTATTCAAAATCAAAATAAAGTATAGGTAGAAATATTCATTTCACCCCTGTCTCAGTGTATCAACAGGCAGATGGGATATCAGTGGCATGCAAACATCACCGACATCCCGTGGGCATAGGGGGCCATTTGGAAAGGAGGGAAACTTCACGATATGGATATTTGCATGTGACCCTCCAAAGTGGTTAAGGGACTGCCACAGTCTGTATTAAACGGACCTGGTCCCAAAGTTTACAGAAAGATATTATCCTGCAAACTATTTGGGAGACTTGGACAGTGTGTTATACTCAGCATCGTATCACAAGCAACATTTGTTGCAAGATAAGAATTCTTCAGCCAGTGAACTGCTGTGAACCCAAACTGTGATTTGTTGCCAGAGATAACAAGGTAATCCTCCAACCAGGCTCTGTGAACTATATTCTGTAGCAAATTTGTTAATGCTGTAACACACTCAGTCCTGTTATGGATTGTCTAATCAGAGTATCGCACTGCTGCACACGCCCAGGGGAATCAAGAAATTGTCACCGCTTCTAAAGTAAGATCTCCTTATTATATGTCAGTAGCCTAACTCACTCAACGCATTTCATGTGTCCATGTTACGGACACCTCATCAGGAGCTATAGCATGGCTCTGAAGCAAGTAAATCTATCTAATTGTAAAAAGGAGCACTACCGCTGCACGTGTGGTGTGCAGCTTAACCAGCACTTTTATGGCTGTGCGCGCCCGCCCACTCATTATATTGGGGTGAAGGGAGGTGGGACGTAGGTGCTCCCTAGTGTGACCAATCCTGGAGAGGGGCATGTCCTTCGCGGAGAGAAGCGCTCTGAATCCTGATGTTACATATCATACTTGAAAAGGATACGTATGTACCCACCAGCTCATTAGTTACAGTAAGGATCTCTAAGCGGCTAATAGTATAATAATTATTGAGGAATATCCCAGCTCAGTGGGAAAATGTAATAAGCAGTAGGCACTAGTGATGTCTCGACTAAACAGTGGAGGTAACAAAAGTACAGAAAGAATTATAGACCATGTATATACTCCGACTCTGTGGATAAGTGTCTCAAAAGTATCCACTAAGAGACACATGTCCCAAAGCCCATCTAAAATATCTGGTAAAGGGAACCTGTCACCTAAAACACGCCTCCAAAGCCACCCACATTACCTGACAGTAGCCAGCAGTATGAAACTAAAGATGATATTCTTTCTCTAGTCAGCTCCGCCAAAATGTTGATAAATAAACTTTAATCCCTTCACACGCTATGTAATGGCAGCAGCCTCCTCGCTTCAAGTCAGGATAACCGCGCCCCCTTTCCCTGCCCTTTTGCCTTTGATTGACAGCCAAAAGGTTTTGGCTGTTCAGCAAAGCTGTCCGAAGGCTCACGCATGCGCCCAACATCTTGTGCTCGACGTGCACAAGTCTTCAGCAAGCTTTGCGGTCATTCAGAGGCAAAGGGGGCGCGGTTATCCTGACTTGAAGTGAGGAGGCCGCTGCCCCCTTGACTTCAAGCTCTGCCGTTACATAGCGTGTGAAGGGATTAAAGTTTATTTTGCAACATTTTGGTGGAGCTGACAAGAGAAAGAAGATCATCTTTAGTAACATACTGCTGGCTACTGTCAGGTAATGTGGGTGGCTTTGGAGGCGTGTTTTAGGTGACAGGTTCCCTTTAACTATCCCCATATTTACAATGAGAGGGTACATTTCCAGTGATCATCCTAGAATGCAGAATTACCCGCTAACACTCCCCCCACCCATCCATTTGTATTATGTGGATAGATGTAAGACCACTGAAGAGGGTTGCATTTCATATTCCTATCCTGTACCATAGGAGTTCTTAAGGCTGAGGAGACTGGCATATAAACATTGTATCTAGCCTGAATTATCGGTGCACTAAGCTAAAGCTCCTTCTAGTCCAGGAGATGAGCATCCAGAGGAGCGAGTACAGAGAGGACTAGGTTTAATCAATGAAGCAAGTGTAGCTGCTTCTTTCATTTAGTCCTTTGGGTGTTTTGGTATTTTAATAAAAATCCACCCAAGTTCTTTTTTAAGGAGTCTCCTATCCAGGTGTCCTCCTGTAGGTGTTGGACAGACAACCTCGATGCCTTGGAATTGAAAATAGTACCAATAAAACTGTCACCTTATCCTGTAGTTTCCAAAATGGGGTCACTTTTTTGGGAGTTTCTACTGTAGGGTTGCATCAGGGGGTCTTCAAATGAGACAGGGCAACTTAAAATATTGCAGTGAAATCTGCCCTCTAAAATCTATATGTTGCTCCTTCCCTTCTGCGCTCTGCTGTGTGCCCATACAGCAGTTTACAACCACATGGATAAGTAAAAGCATTCCAAAATTCTGACCACATAAAGTGACACAGTCACTTTGTCAGATTTGAAAAAAAATGGCTCAGTCCTTAAAGTGAAAACTGGCCCTGGCTAGAAGGTGTTAATCATGCGTTTACATTTGTTTATTTCTCCACACTTTTGGAATTTTTTTTTTTGGGAACTTGTTCAATTTAATTAAACCAGCATATAGGTTGTCAGTACACCAATACGCAGGCCAGCACACCAGGGAAGGTTTTAGAAATATGTGGCCAGGGGAAAAACCAAAAATGGGGCTCCAAATCTTGTGAAATGTACCAACACAGTTACATTCCGTCGATTCTGGCCCTACCTCACATATTTACATCCCATAAAGTCCCTCACACAGATCTGCACCCTCATGGCCCCCAGAATACACAACATGCCCCCTCTCCTCACAGGAATGAGTTCCCCTCTGTCACAAAAAGGTATAGCAATGGAGCGTGTCATCATACAGCATTTACCCCAGGACTGCAGTGCACACCACTAGACCCTCCCTCACATGGCCACTTGCAGGTATACACAGCCCCTCTCTCTCTCAAAGTACCTCCACGAGCTCTAGCAGTCCATGCAGAAAGAAAGCTCTGTCCTATACACATTTGGTCATGTGACCTTTAACCCCTTCTAGACATCCGCTGTACATATATGGCGCATATCGGATCTTTAAAGATGGTGCTCCATAGCAACTGGGTGCCTGCTGTTTCATACAGCATGCACCCGTGGCCAATGTCTGCAATAGGTGGTTATGCTGACCGTCGACATTAAACTACTCAGATGCCATGGTCAAATGTCACCACAACATATGAGAGTGTTAAAAACCAGAAGCCCGCGCTTCTGGTTCAGGTGCGCTTTCCCCCGACAGTAAGCAGGGAAAGCAGCCTGTTCTAATAATGAGCCGCAGCCTGTAATATGCTTCCAGGCTTATTATTAGTATATCCCACTATTGAAGTGAGGGGAGACTGGATGCCACCAAGCCATGGGGCACACGTGAGTGGTCCTGCTGGACCTGATTGAGCTGCTTTAACTACCTATCCCCATCATCATATATTGAGTCAATTTCATCATGCCTTGACAGGGGGATATTATAGGCTGCATTATTTGTGCTCTATTGGATCTTATCAGCTCCTATACTGTATTACGCATTTATTAATGATCATCTAGACCCTTAATGCTCAGGGGCATTTGCAATCAGTCTAGGGGTTTATAGTGGCTCATTATCATAATTTCATACAGTGGTATATATTCATCGTCTACATTACCACAGTATAATCCTTAGTGGTGTCCGTATTTAATTCCCTCCACCTCTATCATTTTTGTTTATCTTATTTTATCATATATGTATCTGGATTGATTATGTTGCCCTAATGTATTGATCCCCTGATGAACCTGTCTCAAAAGGGGAAACGCATCGGGATACAGGGCCTTTAGTGTTTGTAGTTAGGTTATTTATTGTGCTTAGGGTGAATGAGGGCCTTTCTGGATTAGGCACGAGGACAGGGGCCACCTACCTTTAAGGTGTTCTCCTGGGCATAGCAGAATATAGGGACTGAACAGGGTCAGAGTCTGCATTAGTATCCTTACATTGCCCTACTGCACTACCTTTGCATTCATGTTTGTATTTTTTCTGTTATTTTCTGACCAGCAGATTTATTGAATTTATGTGCACTACTGATTGTGGTTATTTTAACGGATAATATTAAAAGTAAAGTTTTAAATAGGCATATGCCCTTCCAATGATGAATCTGCATACCGCATGGCCTTTCAATTAAATCTATATGTTTATGTTTAGCTAATTAAAAATTTTGCATAGCCATTGAGTTATTCAATAACATGTATTTGTATAGCGCCACCTGCTGTTTGTTTTTTCTTATTTCCTTGTCCTGCTCATTGAGATGGCACATGCTCAGTTTCATCTTTCAACTGCCTCCTGAGTTGTGATGGACACGCCCCCTTAGCTGCAGCAGAAAAGACCCCTTGAGCTGTCAGCGGGATATAAATCTAGCCAAGGAATGAATAAGGAGATCTCTGAATCCTTGTGAGGTACAGGCCTGGTTCTAGCTTTGTTGGAAAGATTTTGTCATGTAGTATCTGATGTGTGATTTCCATTTTTTACATTAGTCATGGGATAACCCCTTTAACAGAATTGGAGGCATGTAAGGCGGTGATGTGGGGAGTTTTTATTTCAGTCATTGCAGTTGTTGATTATGTCCCCTGTTTTTTGTGGTGGAACCCCTGTCTATACTGAATAATAGTTGGACTCTTATCCAGGGCTGGGACATTGCTGGACTGCAAAAAAAACTGTCCTCATATGCTCATGCTATGCTAGTGTATTTGAGAGACTGGGGTCCATGTCTTGAGGTGCTTCATGTTGTGGTTGAGGAACATGGGTTATTCTCTGGCCTAAGGGTCAAGGGGTGATACAGGGGAAGGAAGATCTATTTAGATGAAATTAATGATAGTAGACAAATTTAGGCACCACTCTGTGAATGGGCCATTTGTGTTGACTGCTCATGCGGTTGCCACCCTCCCCACTTTGTGACAGGGCCACTAGTGTCCCTCTTGGGCCTTGTTGACATCTCCATTTATTTTACCCTTCTTCTGATCTGTCAGTAGGACGGAAAAATTAAAAACACAACGGATCCTGTCTTTGGAGCACCCATACAGCCTCTAGGATGCAGTCCCTATTTTGCATCAGGATATGCTTATGATTTGGAATCCAAAAGCAGGAGTGGGTCCAAAACACAGAAGACACGCAAATATTTCCATCACGTGTCATATCTGTTTTGGATCCACTCCTGTTTTTTTGGCCTTAGCAATACTGATGGATTACTGACCAAATGCTGACTGAGTGAAGGAGGATGCTCAAAAGACAGGATACGTTTTTTGGTGGTTGTTCTTATGACAGATCAGAAGAAGGGAAAAATAATCAGTGACGTCGACACAAACTTACTCACTCTGTCAGGGGGGCTCTACTTGTCTCAGTGTGTAACAGAACAAGTTCTGTAGAAATCTATGTGGAATCAGCTGAAGATGGTGTAAAAGGAATGCGCCCTTTCATGCTATAGTAGGATCTTAGGCCTCTGCACAGTTCTTTATAACTAGTGCTAACAGTGACCTGTAAAGATAAGTTCACACTTGAGTTATTTGGTCAGTTTTGGCCCTAAACCTGACCAAGTAAGTGAAGTGTGAAGTGATTCCAATAGTGTCGCCTGTCATCTGCCTGTCATACTAACTCAAAGTGACTGTTTCACTACCACAGCAGACTCCCTATGTATGTTTCTGCAATCCAGTGTTTTACACCATACAGGCTCTCTGCAGCCGGGAAATTGTTGACTTTTGACACAATTTGTTACTAAAAAATTTGGATCAAATCCATTTTTTTTAATTTGGGGAACCGTCCAAATTGAACTTTTGAAAAATTCTCTCATCTCTTCATCTTTTCCAGAGATTAAGCTTTATTTTGATTATCAGGCTGAGATACAGCAAGTTTTATAGCCCTTATGATGAATGAACCTATTAATATCCAGAAAGATGTTACCTGAGTTCATTTACCTCTTAAAGGGAGTCTGTCACCTGTTTTTCACCAATATAGCTAAGAGCACTGCCCCACAGAAGAGTGCAGACACATCCCAGACATACCTGTGTGCACTGTGTGTCTGTATTGCACGTCCAGGAACAGCACTTTTATTCTGCTGGAAAACAGCTCCCAAGTGCCCAGCTCTGCTGCTACAAGGGCCCAAAGCAAACCAGACTGAAGAGGGGAGGGCTGCTTTACCTATTGGTACCAACTAGAAACATGAACCTGACCATTCCAACTGGCATTCCAATCTTTCGAACGATACCAGAATCATAGCATTATATTCACTATATCAGAAGATATAGCTGTTAGAAATCGAGTCAGGAGTGAAAGCTGTTTTTACTTTCACTTTCAGCTGGGCACTTGGGAGCTGTTTTCTAGCAGAATTAAAGTGCTTTTCCTGGACAGGGAATACAAACACAAAGTGCACACAGGTATGTCTGGAAGGTGTCTGCAATATTCTGTGGGGCAGTGCTCTTAGTTATATTGGTGAAAATTAGGTGACAGATTCCCTTTAATCTCTTCTCAGCCTTCCTTCTTTATATCATTTTTACCCATTGACTAACATGTACAAGTGCATCTCAATAAATTAGAATATCATCAAAAAGTTGTTTTTTTTAGTAATTCAGTTCAAAAAGTGAAACGCATATATTATATAGAGTCATTACAAATAGAGTGAACTTTTTCAAGTGTTTATTTATGTTAATGTTGATGATTATGGCTTATAACCAAGGAAAACCCAAAATTCATTATCTCATAAAATTAGAATAATTAACCCAAAACACCTGCAAAGGCTTCCTAAGCCTTTAAAAAGGTCCCTTAATCTGGTTCGGTAGGCGACACAATCATGGGGAAGACTGCTGACTTGACAGATGTCCAGAAGGCTGTCATTGACACACTCCACAAGGAGGGTAAGCCACAAAAGGTCATTGCTAAAGAAGCTGGCTGTTCAAAGCATATTAATGGAAAGTTGAGTGGAAGGAAAAAGGGTGGTAGAAAAAGGTGCACAAACAACAGGGAGAACCGCAGCCTTGATAGGATTGTTAAGAAAAGGCCTTTCCTAAATTTGGGGGAGATTCACAAGGAGTGGACTGCTGCTGGAGTCAGTGCTTCAAGAGCCACCACACACAGACGGATCCAGGACATGGGCTACAAGTGTCACATTCCATGTGTCAAGCCACTCATGACCAATAGACAACGCCAGAAGCGTCTTACCTGGGCCAAGGAGAAAAAGAACTGGACTGTTGCTCAGTGGTCAAAGGTGTTGTTCTCAGATGAAAGTAAAGTTTGCATTTCATTTGGAAATCAAGGTCGCAGAGTCTGGAGAGGCACTCAATCCAAGCTGCTTGAAGTCTAGTGTGAAGTTTCCACAATCAGTGAAGCTTTGGGGAGCCACGTCATCTGCTGGTGTAGGTCCACTGTGTTTTATCAAGACCAAAGTCAACCCAACAACAGACCCAACAATGCAGACGAGCTACCGGGGCTTCCATAACACCTCTGCAGAGCCACAGGCTGATCGCCTCCATGCCATGCTGCATTGATGCAGTCATTCATGCAAAAGGAGCCCCAACCAAGTATTGAGTACATTTACTGTACATACTTTTCATTTGGCCAACATTACTGCGTTAAAAAGAAAAAACTACAGTTGGTCTAATATAATATTCTAATTTTCTGAGATAATGACTATTGTTTTTTTCTTGGCTGTAAGCCATAATCATCAACATTGACATAAATAAACACTTGTAAAAGTTCACTCTGTTTGTAATGACTCTATATAATATATGGGTTTCACTTTTTTTTTACTGAATTACTGATAAAAAAAACAACTTTTTGAGGAAATTCTAATTTATTGAGATGCATTTTTAGAGGACATCTAATTAGCTTGTACAAAACTTTAAACCTACCTTTTTGCAGTATTGTTTTAGTGGTGGCCATTACACATTTAGAATGCAAAGTTAAAATGACTTGTCCGGGTGCTTCTGTGTATGCCCAGGTCACATACTAGTGAAGAATGAAGTTTTAAAAAATTAAATTAAGTTGCTTTGTCAAACTGCCAATAAATTTGCTTTGTTATGAATTACTTCATAGTCAATCGCATTCCATTGTATGGAGCGGGCACAATGATGAACAACAGTGATCGCGCCTCCCCCCATCCCCCCTCCCTGTCATTTATCCCCACAGATGCCACATTCAACACTGATCCTGGCATCTCAGAGTCACATTCAGTCTATCAGGGGGTTAATCAGCAGTTAAAACAAAAAAAAAAAAACCATACAAAAAAAACATACATATCCATTTGATCACGGAGAGGAGAGGCCATCACAGTCATCTTGATTGAAGAAAATGTGGCAATTCTCTTGCGCACTAATGTGATGACGTTATCATGCTGGGCAGGCGCGGTGACATATTCACTGATTGCAAACAAATTATTCTAGGATTTTCTACTGGCTCTTAATGTTCTACACTATGTCTATTCTGTTAAACTGGAAACCCCCCAAAACCCCTTCTGTCCAACATTGGATTCAACTAGTCATTGACATGGCTCTACCAATGTATAAACTGATGCCAGCTGCCAGAGGAGTACCTGATCAGTTTGACAAAATATGGGTACTCTGAATAGATGCTAAAACCTCTCTAGTCTAGGTGCTGTGTGTTTGACCCGTGGCACTGCAGTGTGAATGGATGTGTTTGTGTGTGTCTGTCGGTTACTAATAGTAGACATATTTCAGTGACAGCTATTGTATTGCAACACATTTCTTCCTGTGTTTCTTCCTTTTCCTACAGTTGTCACGGCTGAATATTCACATGTATGATTTGTGTTGTGGTTTATGACTGTTATTCCTTAAAAAACATAAAGCCTTAAAAAAAAAGTTAAAGATGTGTGCACATTCGTAACCACTTGTATACATTCTAAATGTTAGCAAGAAGTAGGAGGCAAAACAGAGTATGACTGCATGGTCAGACTACATAGGAATTGTGTAGTCTGTAACCATGGAGACATGCCTGCTGGATGCTGTAGACAGAGACAACATTGTTGATTCATTTTTATTTTAATTGTATTATGGTAATAGCACAAAACAATAGACATAATCATTTTTTTAAAAAACTCAAGGTAAAGTTTTTTGGATGTAAAGATCAGAGGAGCATTTGATTGTCTTTAGCTCCTTTCCATTTCAAGTTTGATTTATAGTTTGTTTCATAAACCACATGGACGGTTCTTTGGAGTTAAAATGTATCAAAACTAAATTGGTCATTCGCAGACCCCTCTAGATTTCCATATTTAAAATACCCCGCCGTCAGCTTAGGTAAGTGCAGTGCTGAACTTTTCAGAACTTGTACTTTATTATTCTCATTTTTATTTTTCAAGGAAATGTATAAATATCAATCAACCCTATTAAAAATACATGTAATCTTTCTTTCAACAGAGATTAGGCAATGTGTTACCTGCCCTTTAGCAAACAGGAATTCTTATGGCCTTGCAAAATTCCAGCCAGTTATAAGATCCAACAATAAATTCATACGAGTAATTTTTGCTAGTCATCAGAAATAAAGGCCAGACTTAAGAAAGTGTTATGTCATTATAGAGAACCTTAAGAAGTCTATTAATCACTTTTATTCTCCACTGTACAGTTCACTTACTTTATGTTTTACTTATTATATAATGAAATTGAATACTGAAAAAGAAGAGCTGTGGATTTACAGCAACTAGTATTGCCTCCCTTCAAGGACATATGTAGCATCCTTAGATTTATAGGCAATATCCCAGACAAAAACTGAATTTTCAAACGTACACGTCACTGTTCCCCGTCACCTTCTCTTTTCTAGGGTAGTATGTCTCCATACCTACATTGGAGCATGCAAAGTTTTTATTTTCTGTACAGAATCCAACATAAAAACCTCTGCATGCCTCCATATAAAATTAATGTGGATGGCTCATGCACCGCTTTGGAAGCCCAATTACAGCTCCTTACAAAATAAAGCCATTTTATTTTTATCCATGTTACATCTGTGTGTTTTTCTTGCTTTTCTCTGTTAGGATCAGTTCCCATGTTGGTAGTAGAAGAAGTGGTATGGACTGTAATGGCAGCTGTGTGCATAAGCCTTAACACCACAATTATGATTCAATTATGATTCTTCTTCAGAAAATAGCATAATACATTTGTAATATTATGTTACCAAGTAATGCACACAGAGGGAGATGTACTAAGCTCAATTTACCTTTTGCTTATTTGCTTTCATTCATTCATTCAAAACATGTTTTGTACATGTGATTTTGACAATTTTTGTTCTTCATCTAACAAGGGCCATGGGCAAGTTTAAGATATGCCAATGTGTGCCAACATTTTTTGATGAAAAGATAGACAAATTATTCTAATTCACCAAATGTATAAGTATGTATATATAGCTTAGTTGCACACTGCTCTTCAAGAGAGGTCAGCTGGAGTCGGGTTCTTACCTCATTTGATCATTGAAAATAACCTCCAGAAATACGAAGAGAAGACTTTGATTCTTTTGAATGTCAGATTTATTTTTTTATTTTTTCACTTGCGGCAATATTTTACACCATGTTCCAAATTATTATGCAAATTGGATTTAAAGGGATTCTGTCAGCTAGTTTAAGCCTATAGAGTGGAGGACATGGGCTGCTAGATGGCCACTAGCCCGTCCACAATATACTTTTCCCATTGCTCTGTGTGTCTTTATTTAGTAAAAAAAAACGATTTTATTCATATGCTAATAGGGGTTATAAGGAGCCCAAGGGGCGGTTACCAATGTTCCTGGATCCCAGCCGTGCCCACTGTGAAGGAGCCCAGCACCGCCCCGCATCCTCTCATCTCCTCCTTGCTCCCCCGATGTCACGCATTCAGAGCGCTGTAATCTCGCACGTGCCATCTCGCGCATGCGCAGTTCGTTCCCTGATGCAGATGCCAGCACAGGGAGAAACAGTTTACCAGCACTGACAAGCGGAGTACTCGCGCATGCGCGAGATTACGGCGCTCTGAATGCGTGAAGTTGGGGGAGCAAGGAGGAGATGAGAGGATGCGGGGCTCCTTCACAGTGACATAAAGATTAATTTTTTTGTTTTTCAATGAAACTCATTGATGGTATTGTGTCTCAGGGCTCTGTGGATCACTGAAATCAATCTCAGATACCTGTGATAATTAGTTTGCCAGGTGAGCCCAATTAAAGGAAAACTGGATGTTCCACAATATTAAGCAGGCCACTGTTTTCAAGTAAAATGGGAAAGAAAAAGGATCTCTCTGCTGCCGAAAAGCATCAAATAGTGCAATGCCTTGGAAAAGGGATGAAAATATTAGATTTTTCATGAAAACTTAAACGTGATCATCGTACTGTGAAGAGATTTGTGGCTGATTCAGAGCACAGACGTGTTGATGTGCTGATAAAGGCAGAATGAGGAAGGTTTCTGCCAGGCAAGTTCATCGGATTAAGAGAGCAGCTGCTAAAAAGCCATTACAAACCAGCAAACAGATATTTGAAGCTGCTGGTGCCTCTGGAGTCCCTCGAACCTCAAGGTGCAGGATCCTTCAAAGGCTTGCTGTGGTGCATAAACCTACTATTCGGCCCCCCCTAACCAGTGCTCACAAGTAGAAACGGTTGCAGTGGGCCCAGACATACATGAAGACTAATTTTCAAACAGTCTTGTTTACCGATGAGTGTCGTGCAACCCTGGATGGTCCAGATGGATGGAGTGGTTGATGGTTAGTGGATGGCCACCATGTCTCAACAAGCCTGCGACGTCAGCAAGGAAGTGGAGGAGTCATGTTTTGGGCCGGAATCATGGGGAGAGAGCTGGTAGGCCCCTTTAGGGTTCCTGAAGGTGTGAAAATGACCTCTGCAAAGTATATAGAGTTTCTGACAGACAACTTTCTTCCATGGTACAAAAAGCAGAAACGTGCCTTCAGGAGCAAAATCATCTTCATGCATGACAATGCAGCATCTCATGCTGCAAAGAATACCTCTGTGTCATTGGCTGCTATGGGCATAAAAGGAGATAAACTCATGGTGTGGCCACCATCTTCCCCTGACCTCAACCCTATAGAGAACCTTTGGAGTATCATCAAGCAAAAGATCTATGAGGGTGGGAGGCAGTTCACATCAAAACAGCAGCTCTGGGAGGCTATTCTGACATCATGCAAAGAAATTCAAGCAGAAACTCTCCAAAAACTCCAAGTTCAATGGATGCAAGAATTGTAAAGGTGATATCAAAGAAGGGTTCCTATGTTAACATTTAACTTGGCCTGTTAGGATGTTTTGGATTTAAATAGCTTTTTATTTCAGTGAATGTGACCTCCTAATGCTGCAAATTCCACAAATGAGCATTTTCAGTTCTTAAAAACATAAAATGTTTAGAAATTCTACTGTGCATAATAATTTGAGTTTTTTTTTAATTTTTGAAGAATATACTGTTATCATTGGGAGGTTTGTTCAATAAAATTCGATGTATACTCTAACTGGTGATGACTTTTATTTGCACCGACCATTTCGGAAAATCAGAGATAAATATCATTTGCATAATAATTTGGAACATGGTGTAGTTACGTTTCGGCTATACAAAGCCTTTATCAAACTAAAGTATATAGAAAAAAATGAAAAAATCCATATAAGTGTATATACAAAGTCATGTACATTACATATAAAGATATACCATGCAAGAATATACAAAAATATACAATATCCAGTGTTACAATATTTGGAAATCTTGATACATAGTTGATTGATGGAGGTGAGTATACCATAGTCTAAGAGAATCACAAAGACCCTGAAAACAGTTGCTGATATATAAGTAATGTGCCAATAAGACCAGTTAAGTGATGCAACCATGAAGTCAGGTAATCCTACACACAAAATGTTGAAATATACGCTGTATCTGTAATTTAAGGATCAAATATGAAAATTATATACCCAAAGTGTAGCCAGGAAGGCAAAAATGATCTTATAGTAATGGTTGGAACAGAGGGTAATATAGAAATGGAGGAGGCAAAAGGAGGAAGCAGAAGGAGAATATAGAGGAAGCAAAAGGAGATACCTGGTGCCGCTGGAAGGTATGAAATCACCAAATGTATAACCCAGCATGAGCTACGTATGCCGAGACACTATATATGGCTCATCTTTAGACTGTCTGGGGGTAATTTATTATGAGGGAATATTTGAAGTAATTTTTTGGAGGACCTGTTGCTTGAATGTGTCTTTTTTATTTTTTTATTGGCTTATATAAAGAAAGTCACACTCCTGTTGTTTTTTATGCCTTTAATATTTATTACAATGGTTTTATCAGTATCTATGCTACCAGAGGATTGGAGTGGACTTGTTGACTTTTTTGCAACATTTCAAAATGTCCCACGTGATAAGTCTGGTTCAAAATGTAACTGTGCATAAAATATCTACAAACCCATCAGTAAATAAAAAAGGATGGTACAACACAGTAAGAATGTTGCAAAACCTTCTTAAATGAGTCACATTTCCTACTTTACAGACAAAACAGCTAAGAACTCTCCACTGGTGCAAAGCCTATTGCTACTACACAAAGCCATCAACTTACTACTTTATTCTACTTTGAAGGGTTAGCTTGCACTGTGATTTATACTGTTGTGTGCACCTCTACTGTTCATATTGCATTTTATGTTTATTTTAACATATCCTGTTCATTTGCACTGATATTGCACTATATCTGCACTGCATTGTGGAAAGAGTTAATGCACAGCCAGCTAATACTGAGCGACTTTTGGACATTCTACCTAAGCAAAGGTTTGGAGGGAAAGAAAACAGACACACATTCCTATAGACTTGCATTAAAACTCTATAAAGGTCTATGACTGTCATGGACATTCCTGTGTCTGTCAGATTGGCAACCCATGAGTTAAGCTGACAGGGTCTCCTTTGATTGTTTTGTTGTTGCTGACATTCACCACACCCTTCCCCTTCAAGTGTAGGTATCTTTGTAATTATCTTTGTCTATTTAGTGTTGGTTCCCTCACCATGCTGTGCGGTTTATATTTTCTGTGGTGTCTGTGGTCGTTTGGTGTGTGTTTGTCTGTGGAGATCCCATTGCTGCCACAATCTTCAGGAAAGCTAAGTGTCTTCCTTCCCTTTCATTTATTTGTGTATATCTTCCCAGTGTTTTGGTGTTTGGGCCTGAGGGGAGACTACTGTTCGTCCAGCTTGGTGGAGGAACGGTTTGTCTCATTACTGTCACTGGCTTCAGGGTCCTTCAGGGACAGTTAGGGTCCCAGGTTTCCAGCGTATGAACTCGCCTACATTCTAGGCCTGTTCATACTGTTAGAAGGGCAGAACTGGAGTCAGGGTTTGTATAGGAGGTGACCATCTGCCTTTACTCTTCCAGGCCTGATCCCATTTCCTTTCTCCCCCTCTTCCTCCTGCGCTTGGTGTGGGATATTCCCCCACACACACACCAGAGCGTGACATTATAAACCGCCAAGATTATTGACTCTCGAGTTCTCTGTAGATCTCTTCAGTATCTTGTTCACTGGAAGGGTTATGGACCAGAGGAGAGGACATGGGTACCGGCATCTGACGTGAATGCCAGTCGTTTGGTAAAAGCTTTTCATCGGTCTCATCCGGATAAAGTTGGTCCTGGGTGTCCGGAGGCTACCCTTAGAAGGGGGGGTACTGTCACGGACATTCCTCTGACAGGTATCAGGAGGTCTGTCAGATTGGCAACCCATGAGTTAAGCTGACAGGTTCTCCTTTGATTGTTTTGTTGTTGCTGACATTCACCACACCCTCCCCCTGTAAGTGTAGGTATCTTTGTATTTATCTTTGTCTATTTAGTGTTGGTTCTCTCACCATGCTGTGCGGTTTATATTTTCTGTGGTGTCTGTGGTCGTTTGGTGTGTGTTTCTCTGTGGAGATCCCATTGCTGCCACAATCTTCAGGAAAGCTAAGTGTCTTCCTTCCCTTTTGTTTATTTGTGTATATCTTCCCAGTGTTTTGGTGTTTGGGCCTGAGGGGAGACTACTGTTCGTCCAGCTTGGTGGAGGAACGGTTTATCTCATTACTGTCACTGGCTTCAGGGTCCTTCAGGGACAGTTAGGGTCCCAGGTTTCCAGCGTATGAACTCGCCTACATTCTAGGCCTGTTCATACTGTTAGAAGGGCAGGACTGGAGTCAGGGTTTGTATAGGAGGTGACCATCTGCCTTTACTCTTCCAGGCCTGATCCCATTTCCTTTCTCCCCTCTTCCTCCTGCGCTTGGTGTGGGATATTCCCCCCCACACCAGAGCGTGACAATGACAGACTAAAATTGTAACATTGTTTCTGTTTAGGCAGTGTATCACCATTCCACCCCACCCCCTCTTCATTAGAAGGTTCTAGTTCAGCTAGCAACTGTATATAAGAAGAGCAGTTAGAGCCCTTAGTTGTCTGCAGATAGGGACCACTGATTAGAGAAGAGACTCTGCCAGACTGCATGAGTGACCAGAAGAGGACGCTGAGATGGTGATACAGAGCCACAGACCCAGGATTACCATCCCTGTGACTAGGGAGCCAGCCAGAAGAATTGGCAATAGAACCTGAGCTACCAGCCTTTGGCCAGGGTATTAGCCTTTGTGAGAGAGGGACAGCTAGCTCAATCCTTTTCTCTGCATGAAACTTTCTTCTGACATGGAGAAGGCTAAAGAAAACAACTCAGTGCCTTTCCTATATTGTTCTGTACCTGAGGTCCAGTAAAGAAGCAGACTGGTTAACTGCAGGGCCTGACTCTTTGGACTTGTTTCCCATTGGGGTGCACCACACCTTACCATCCCTTCTGGAGAGCATTAACATGTGGTGACACAGGCCATTACTAGCTGATCGGAGGGGGGGAGGGAGTGAGTCAAACCAGCAGTAGCTCCATCGTCAGATGCAGGCAGCTCAGTCTAGTTTGTGGTGAACAGAACTTGTCACTGCACTGCTGCTCCTAGTAACAAGCTCAGTCCACTACAAAGTAGACAGCGCTGTCTGCCTAAAACTGAACACCGGCTCAATAAGGGCAACACTGTACAGGTACCTATTCTGTGTCCCGCTGTCAGGCTCGGACTGGCCCACAGGACTACCGGGGAATCCCCGGGTGGGCCCCTGAGTAAGGTGGGCCCCTAGTCTCCCACCCCCTGCACAAATGGCACACAACACATTAGACTTACTGCACTACATACATATATTCAATGTAAAGCACCTCAACCTGCCTATGTTCATATAAAAACTTGTTAGATTATTATATTTGAATGTATCCGTACGGTGGGCACCCAAAATATATTTTACTGGTGGGCCCTAGGTACCCCAGTCCGACACTGCCTGCTGTAGGTCCCTGATAGAAAACTGCACTGCCATACCACAGTAAATGTCCAATAAGCAAGGATTCAATAAGAGTTATCTACTATTCTCAGCAGCACGTTAATACATTGTCATGTTTATAGATAAGACAATCAAATCAGGACAAAAATTATGTGTTCTGGTGAGGAGAAGATATATTATACATGCAGCAAAAGAGATAAAGCTTTATAAACATAAATGCATCAAGTCCGGCATAACTAGTTTTTTCTGTGAGGTGATCTGACATGACATGCAAGACCCATGAGCTTATTAAGATGTCTTAAGGTGAGGGTATTAATCAGAGGTAGACCCAAAGCAGCAAAACACTGATATACAATATATGTATCTTCATTGGAGTGGGCACCAGTTTCACATTAGCGGCAGCACGGATCCGGCGGATGAAGGGTGCCGCCGGATCCGTGCTGCCGCAGGTACACGTGAGGAGCCGGAGCAGCGCTCCAGCCCCACACATGTCACATACACATGTCACATACACACACACATACACACACACATACACAGACATACTTACATGCTCCCAGCAGCTCCGCACAGCACAGTAGGAGGAGGACGGCGCGCACATAGGAAGATTACCCACAGCGCCCTCTGCTGGAGGGAGAATCTTTCTATGTGCGCTCAGTCCTCCTCCTCCTGTGATGCGCGGAGCTGCTGGGAGCATGTAAGTATGTCTGTGTGTATGTCTGTGTGTATGTGTCTGTCATGTGTGGTGTGCTGTCGACGGATCCGTCATGAACTCCATTGAAAGTCAATGGAGGACGGATCCGTTTACTGAGTGGTCACACCAAACGGATCTGTCCCCATTGACTTCCATTGGGGGTCATTCCGGATCTGTCTTGGTGCGGATAAACAGTACGGAGAGCAAATCGCAGCATGTTGCGGTTTGCTCTCTGGTCTGAAGACTGAACGGAATGCTTTCAAAAGCATTCAGTTGTCTTCAGTTCAGTTTTGTCCCCATTGACAATGAATGGGGACAAAACTGAAGCGTTTTATTTCAGTATTCAGCGCCTATGACGGAACTCAATACCGGAATTCCAAAACGCAAGTGTGAAAGTAGCCTTAAAGTGAGATCACAAGGTTTGAAAATTGCAAGCCCTAGTGGATTAGTAAATTATGGTGTTGTATACTGATCACCTATGTTTAGCATATAGAAATAATGCTTAAGTACTATTGTGCACTAAAACATTGTTAAACTCCTACCTTTGTTAGTTGTATCGCTGTTTTCAATCTCTGGAAAAAGAACTTAATTGGTTATGCAAAGGAATAAACCAAGTACTCAGCTTTTCAATCTTTCTTTGATGTTATTTGGTAAAGTTGCAGGCAGAGGGGAAGGGGATCAGTGACTTCACAGGTAGAGGGTACAGATTTGGCAGTGCAAGGGTGGGGAAATGGGACAGAGAGAAGAGGCAGTTTGGGCACTTTAAAAAACTACAAATCCCAGCTGGGTACTTGGTTTCCTTATTTCCATATCCAAAAAATCATTTTCTGAGGATTGGAAACAGTAAACTAAATTAATTTGTTATGAACTTCACAAATAAGTCTGCCAAACGAGTCTGACAAATTGTGTAAAAACGGCCCCCAGTTCCATTTTACTGTAAAAATTGGCAAGGTAAACAGGAGGGAGGAAGAAAATGAAGGATCATATGACACTAGGAGGTATTACTGCAATAATGTAACTATTATACCTGTGTGCTTGAATGTATTGTATATTACTGCACGCTACCATTCAGTGTTATGCCAAAGGATTTTGCTACAATAACACCATTTTTATACCTGTGTTATTGAATGTATTTTATATTACTGCAGGATACCATTCAGTGTTACAGCAAACATATTTCATTGCAATAATACCAATGTTACACCAATTTTAATGAATGTATTGTATTACTGCAAGAGTCCATTGGGTTAAAGCAAATGCATATTACTGCAAAAACTGCATTGTTACCATTCTAAACTGTCAATATCAGTGTGCAGTGTGTTTGAAAAAGGCAGAAACATTTTATTGTACTTCTTTATCTAAATTATAGAAAAAACACATGTGCATTTAATAATCTGTGTACCAAACCCATGACCTTTATTTCATAGGCCTCATACTAGGAAGTGTGGTAAACAGAAGACTCATCATATTGAAAGACTCATGCCTCATCATCTGAGATTCATAATGTGGATAGTGGTGGAAACAGCAGTAGCCGCAGCAGCAGGTGGTTCAATATGAAGGATCACTTTTTTCATCTGCCGCGCCAGTCTGACTAAATCAGAAAACGAAGACATACCTCCTGAACCAGGTTCAGTCCTACCTAAACTGTGGCCTTTGTCCAGTTCATACCGTGTTCTCTGACTCCATCGACTTCTGGGCAGGCAAATGGGAATAGTGGCCAGAACTAACCCAGTGTGCTCTCCCTTTACTATCTTGTTCAGACTGCAGTGTCATCTCAAAGAGAGTTTTCAGCATAGTAGGTGGCATTGCCACACCCAAATGGACAAACTTGTCCTCCACCAGTGTATAAAACATCACTTTTGTGAAAATTAATCAGGCATGGATCTGTAAGTATTTTCACACACCTGTGGCTGATGCTGATGAATAGATCTTCCATTTCTGACAGTGGCTATTTATCTCCAGTCACATAATGGCATTCTTGCTGTCTGTCACCTGCCATCATATTCTGTACTGTATGGCTGCTGCTGCTGCTTCCTGCTGCTAATCCCCATACGCTAGTTCCCCTACCATTATTCCAACACAGCTGCCAAAACAGCCATACGCGGTCCACATTTTATTGCTAACTAAAGGACATGTTCTATCTTTTGGCGGTATGCACATATGGATTCATTAAAAAAAATGATGCAATGTAAATATCATTCATATTTTGCAGATTAGCGTTTTGCGGACCACAAAATACATAGGGTCGTGTTCATAAAGCCTAATAATTAACTTTAAGGGTACCTGGATGAAGGTCAATGTGCAGAAGATCCGCATGAATTTCTGAGCAGATTTCTTTGTGTTTCAGCACCCAAACCATACCATAAATCACAATTTCGAACAGCATTTTTTAGTGCACATCTGATGCAGTTTTGATGCAGATCTCAGCCTTCATTAGAAAAGGGAGGAATCTGCAGCTAAAACCTCGACCATAATTGACACGCTGTATATTTCTAAATCCGCACAACAGGTCAATTTCCGCATGGAAAACATTTGCAAAGTATACATGAGATTTGTTTAATCTGACACTGCTAAGTGTGCAGGTACCCTAATAAATCTCAGCACAAAATAAGAAGAAACTTGGACAATTGTGTTCTTGAATATGTATTTTCCTAATCTAGATAACCCCAGGGCATATTAGGACAATGGAACATGAGCTTGTGATTTCTATTTCATATGCAGAAATTCTGTCACTTTATATCTCACTTCTGCTTTACTCATCTGATGATTGCAAGTGATTACATTTCGTTCTGAACACCATTCCTATTCTAGAATCAAACTGAGCTTGATTTATTCCTGGCTATTGGAATATATTTATTCCTAATGGCACTAATACCATGTAAAAGTAGAATATATAATGCTACAGCTATAAAAAGGAAAATAATAAAAGATGAAAAATGTAGATTAATTATGTAACGTGTAGCAAGAGAATAACTGTTTTTATTGAACTCAATAGGGGTCATTTACAAAGACTGGCCTTTTATTCCAGTCTTTGATTCCACTCTGTGCTGTTGGAGGAATTATGATGACGCATGCGACTCTTCCCTTTTTCATGGGTCTGTTGAAGAAGGGAGACCCCCTTTGAAATGAGTTACCCTGTTCCTTGTATTTTATTGTACGTTAATTAAACTTTAGTCCATCCAGTGACTTCCCTTTTTCATTATTTTAACTTCAATTTCCTTCTGGTGTTTTATGCAAGGATCCAGCAGGATGGAACAGCTACTGCAATGGCCATCCAGACTATTCCCTGGGTTATCCCAGTGACATGCTTGTATCCAAGGATTCCATCTGGTTACAGCAGGGTCCTTCCTTATCCTTTACAGTGCTCTCAAATTGGTGCACCTTGTGCGATTTTCTGTTTTTATTCACATGAATATGGTACTGGTATTTCCTACCACTAAAATAAAATAACTCCAGAATAACAATTGCATTTTTTTGTGATGGTTTTTCTGGAGTTTTTTGCAAACAGTGGGGATCATTTATTTACATTGCCACTCCAGTTTTCAGAGTAAAAAAGTCGCAAGACACATTCTTCTGACCTTTTTAACAAAACGTGAAACATTTTGTCGCACTGTTGTTTTTATGCCGCGCCCCCAACTTGGGAGTGGTAAGGGAGTGGCTGGGGGCCAGCTGGGGCCAGGATATCTGTCTCAGCATATTTGCAACATTTACATTTGGAAACAGGTGTAAAAGAAGGGTCAAAAGTACTCCAGTCATAGTTTTCACTCGAGTCACACGGACCACTGGAGGTGTGCCTACTTTATGACAAGGCCTCTGCCTCGTCATAAATTAGGTGCTTCCTCAGGCAGTGCAGACCGCTAGTCTTTGATAAATGATCCCCAGTTTGTCTTACCACTACTGTTTTCTTCATGCCATTTTTTTCCATAGAAAGAAGTCGTCAAAACACCTGAAAAGTGCCAAGAGCTACAATTTGCGGCATTGTTGAAAAGAAAAGAAAGATTTTTTAAAAATACACCTAATTAACAAAATTGCCTGGAGTAAAAAAACAAACTCTTATGTGTTCTGCATTTCATATCCCCAAAACCTTAAGCTAACATCTGGATAACATCATATCCCCAAGAACTTCAGCTAACATCTGGATAAAGTCTGTTTTTCTGCCAAGAACGATGCAAAAAAGCAGGGGAAAAATGTCCGTAAAAAAGTGTAAAAAAAGTACAGAAAAACACTTGAAAAAACCTATTTGTGAAAGCACCCTTAGACTTGAACTTGAAATGCACATGTAGCTTCATATTGCTGCAATAACAGCTGCAAGTCTTTTGGGGTATGTCTCTTTGCACATCTAAAGGCTGAAATTTGCGCTCATTCTTCTTTGCAAAATAGCTAAAGTTCAGTTAGATTGGATGGAGAGAGTCTGTGAGCAGCAATTTTCAAGTCTTGCCACAGATTCTCAATTGGATTTACGTCTGGACTTTGACTGGGCCAGTCTAACACATGAATATGCTTTTATCCAAACCATTCCATTGTAATTCTGGTTGTATGTTTAGGGTCGTTGTCCTGCTGGAAGGTGAACTTCCACCCCAGTCTCAAGTCTTTTGCAGCTTCTACCAGGTTTTCCTCAAGAATTGCCCTGTATTTATCTCCATTCATCTAACTATCAACTTTGACCAGCTTCCCTGTCCCTGTTAGTAACATAGTAACATAGTTTATAAGGCCGAAAAAAGACATCTGTCCATCCAGTTCGGCCTGTTTTCCCACAAGTTGATCCAGAGAAAGGCAAAAAACCCCTGTGAGGTAGAAGCCAATTTTCCCCACTTTAGGGAAAAAAATTCCTTCCCGACTCAAATCAGGCAATCAGAATTACTCCCTGGATCAACGACCCATCTCTAGTAACTATAACCTATAATATTATTACCCTCCAAAAATATATCCTGGCCTCTCTTGAACTCTTTTAGTGAACTTACCATCACCACCTCCTCAGACAGAGAGTTCCATAGTCTCACTGCTCTTACCAAAAAGAATCCTCTTCTATGTTTGTGTACAAACCTTCTTTCCTCCAGACGCAGAGGATGTTCCCTCGTCACAGTCACAGTCCTGGGGATAAATAGATCATGAGAGATCTCTGTACTGACCTCTGACATATTTATACATTGTTATTAGATCTCCCCTCAGTCGTCTTTTTTCTAAAGTGAATAAGCCTAATTTTGATAATCTTTCTGGGTACTGTAGTCCACCCATTCCAGTTATTACTTTAGTTGCCCTCCTCTGAACCCTCTCCAGCTCTGCTATGTCTGCCTTGTTCACAGGAGCCCAGAACTGTACACAGTACTCCATGTGTGGTCTGACTAGTGATTTGTAAAGTGGCAGGACTATATGCAGAAATTCTGTCACTTTATATCTCACTTCTGCTTTACTCATCTGATGATTGTTGAAGAAGAACATCCCCAAAGCATGATGCTTCCACTGCGTTTTGCGGTGAGGATGCAGGTTTAGTTTGCGCCACACATAGCATTTTGTATTTAGGTAAAAAAAGTTCAACAGTGGTCTCATCTAACCAGAGCAAGTTCTTCCATGTTTGCTATGTCCCCTATCTGGCTTGTGGCAAACTGCAAACAGGACTTCTTATAGCTTACTTTTCTTTTTGCCACTCTTCCATGAAAGCCAGATTTGTGGAGTATACAACTAATATTTATCCTGTAGACAGATTCTCCCACCTGAGTTGTGATTCTCTGCAGCTCCTCCAGAGTGACGGTAATGTCTTGATAGGTTTGCAATTGTGCCATACCCCTTCCATTTTTGGATGATGGATTGAACAGTGCTCCGTGAGATGTTCAGAGTTTGGGATATTTTTTTAAAACCCTGCTTTACACTTATCCACAACTTTATCCCTGTCCTGTCTGGTGTGTTCCTTGGTTTTCATGATGCTGTTTGATCACTTATCAAACCTGAGGCCTTCACAGAACAACTGTAGCTATACTGAGAATGCATTACACACAGGTGGACTCTATTTACTAATTAGGTGACTTCTGAAGGCAATTGGTCACACTGGATTTTATTTAGGAGTATCCGAATATCGAGGGCTGAATACAAATGCATGCCACACAGAATTTTATTTAATACAATTTTTGAAAATCATATATCCATTTTTTTCACTTCACATATACTTGCTACTTCGTGTTGATCTATAACATAAAATCCCAATACAATATATTTAAGTTTTTGAGTTTAATATGGGTGTGGCTATGTAGAGCCCTAAAATGCACCAAATTTATCAATGATGTGTACCAAAATTTTGGCACAAATACTAGTGTAAAGGAAGTCAATCAAGAGCTACACCAGCTTATAGAAAGGTATCTAAAATGCCAAATGTATCAAGACATGCCAAATGTATCACACAGTGTATATGCCAATGTGATAAATTTGGCACATCTGATGGGTATAAAATCTTTAGTAATTTTTTAAATGAATACATTCAGGACATTTGATAAATAACCAATACACACATTTACAATCCCTCACAGCTCCACATTTGGCAGCCCCATGATGACGTGCCATATATGTACATGACCACTGCAGCCAATCACGGCAGTGGTATGCACAAGACTACTGGGACTAGTGGTTTGCTAAAGCATAAATGTAAATGAGGTCAGCACTGAAGGACAAGTAAACAAAGATAAGCGGGGACCATTGGAGCCGATGTGCTGGAGGTGTGGAAGATGTAACTGGTAAGATGGAACAGGTAAGCATTGGTTATTTTTTTTATTTTATGTCATTCCCGGAATGTAGACATTTTTTTTCAAACAGGACAACTTCTAATTCAGTTTAACAGTCCCTCTGAAAAGCAAATCATTTTCACATTTTTGTTATTTTAAATATTATGGCATAGTGAGGGGTTAGAAGGGAGTCCAGAGGGGCAGTTGCCCTGGGACCCATACTGCAAGAAGGCACCCAGTTCGCCATTTTTTAATCACTTTACTTCCAAAAAAAGTTGAATAAAAAGTGATCAAAAAGTCATACAAACCCAAAAATGGTATAAGCAAAATCTATAGATTGTCCCGCAAAAAGTTATGGGTTATGCCAATGACAAGAAAAAAATTTTTTCCCAAATTTTTTTTTATTTTTATTTTTTCATTTAAAACCATAAAATAATAGTGTGGTATCACCATAATCATACTGTCCTGGAGAATGAAGAGCACAAGTCAGTTTTACCGCATAGTTAATGCCATAAAAACAAAATCCATAAAAACTGTAGCAGAATTGCATTTTTTCCACCCATTTGGAATTTTTTTCCAGCTTCCCTCAACATTGTATGACATATTCAATGATACAATTATAAAGTATAACTTATCCCGCAAAAATAAATCCTTCATACGACTATATGAATGGAAAAATAAAAAAGTTATGGCTTTAAGAAGGCAGGGAGCAAAAAACGAAAAATGCTAATACAGACAATTGCTTGTCAGGAAGCGGTTAAGGAAAGTTGAAAACAGATAGATGGACAGAAAATGAATGCACACGCTGATACAAAATAGTCATGAAAAACTGGCAGGTCATGCGTTTTTAAAAGCAATAGTGTGAATGTAGCCTTAGACTGCATAGTCATTCTGACAGGTGGGCTAATACATCTTGTCAGAGGCAGGATTAATTAACAGCTAGAACGTGGGTGGTAGGCTTGGTGCCCTTCAGAAGGCTCCCTCTGTTGAACTGCTCAGATGCTGTAGGCGTTATTTACTGCAGCATCTGAGAGGAAAAACTTCTGGGAGTGAAGTTATATATAATACTAGTAGTGACAGTGTATAATACAGCCGGCATCTGCAAGGCCCTGAGCCCACACCATTGCCATGACATACTGTTACAGCACGGAGTAGGAACGCCCAATGCTGCCATGACGTAATAGTACAGGTTAATTAGTAAGTGTTAAAAATCAAGGGGTTTCAAACTGACAAGTTATTTTTATGACACCGAGAGTCATTTCAATTTGATGTTGTGAATTTAGTGAGATCTACTTCTCACATTTTTTTAGAATGTAATGAGTTGCCTTGGAAACATATGTTCCTGAGAATTCCCGTACATTTCTAAAGTGACAAACAACACAATTTTTTCTCTTATATGGTATGTGAAAGCAAGCAATGTGCTGTGGGTGATGCTAGTATTGCAGTGTGTAGTCAGCCATTGCTTCACTTATAAAGTTATCTAATGGTTCACTGCTAAAAGGGTTAATAATGTGTGTTACTTCCCCATCTTGCTGGCGGAACACTTCAGAAATTTGGAGCGCCGCTGGAATCCCTGCTCCTTCTCTGTCATAGCCGGCAGGTGCAGTCTCCAGTAAGCAGCGCTGTCGCCATCTTGACGCCATAGTAGCCTGTTTGGCCTCTGTATCCTGGAGTACCATACAGTTAGGAGTGAAACTGGAATGTCTGACGTTATAACGTCAGGGGTCATGTGTCTTAGACTTTCTATGTGAACTGTGTGTGCCCTATTTAAACAGGAAACTGCTGGTCATAGTTGTCTGTGATTAATACTCTGATATATTGATTTTCTGACCTCTGGATTTGTGGACTTTGGTGTGTTTCTGACTCCTACCCCTTTGCCTGATGATTTGAACCCCAGAAGACTTCCTGGTTTTGATCTCCTGGCTTGGTACATTTTTGTTTTCCAGTTTCTCATTTGGCTTTAGATGGGATTTTTCCATGTATTGACTTAGACTTATATGACTCTACTATATTCAATTTGTTCTGTTCTAGTTCTTGTTATCTAACCTATCTAGTCAGTTATCTGCTCTGTGTGTCTGTCATTCATTTATTATTTTATTCTTGCTTTCCCTGTAGACCCCTGCACTAAGTAAGGAAAGGACTGCCGTCCAGGTGTGAGCCGTCATCTAGCAAGCAGATAGGGACAGGGATGTGGGTGAAGTGCAAGGCCTCAGTGATCTCTATTGTGACAATATAATTCACTTCTAAGCTGTTACAATGTTTACTGTGATGCTAACTATGCGCTGAAGCAGAACAAAATAATTCTTATCCAGGGAGACCCCATCCCTGTGTGATTTCAAGCTGTCGGAAAAGACTTTGCTAAGAACCAAGCTCTGAGGGAGAGAAGCATTTAATTTTTATAGATGGTTGAAGACCATTAAAAAAGGATAGTGCTTGGAAAAAGTCAGTGAAACGTAACACGTATACAGCATTAGAATTCACTGCATGTGGTTTGGGTTATATTGCTTCTGGAGCCAATCACTCTCCTGAGACTAACTAGCCATCTGATCTACGACTGTACCCCACAGTTGAGCATTACAGAAAAATATTGAATGTTTGTACACCTTTGGTCAAATTGGGAAGATTGCTTGTATCTACAACCCCTGGCAAAAATTATGGAATCACCAGTCTCTGAGGATGTTCCTTTAGTTGTTTAATTTTGTTGAAAAAAAACAGATCACAGACATGACAAAAAACTAAAGGCATTTCAAATGGCAACTTTCTGGCTTTAAGAAATACTAAAAGAAATCAAGAAAAATAATTGTGGTAGCCAGTAACAGTCACATTTTTAGAACAAGCACAGGGAATAAATGATGGAATCACTCAATTCTGAGGAAAAAATTATGGAATCATGAAAAACAAACAAACAAAATAACACTCCAACACATCACTAGTACTTTGTTGCACCACCTCTGGCTTATATAACTGCTTGCAGTCTCTGAGGCACTGCCTTAATGAGTGACAAACAGTACTCTTCATCAATCTGGCTCCAGCTTTCTCTGATCGCTGTTGCCAGATCAACTTTGCAGGTTGGAACCTTGTCATGGACCATTTTCTTTAACTTCCACCACAGATTTTCAATTGGATTGAGATCCGGACTGTTTGCAGGCCATGACATTGACCTTATGTGTCTTTCTTCAAGGAATGTTTTCACAGTTTTTGCTCTATGGCAAGATGCATTATCATCTTGAAAAATGATTTCATCATCCCCAAACATCCTTTCGATAGATGGGATAAGAAAAGTGTCCAAAATGTCAATGTAAACCTGTGCATTTATTGAAGATGTAAAGCCATCTCTCCAGTGCTTTTACCTGACATGCAGCCCCATATCATCAATGACTGTGGAAAATTGCATGTTTTCTTCAGACAGTCGTCTGCATAACTCTCTTTGGAATGGCACCAAACAAAAGTTCCAGCATCATCACCTTGCCCAATGCAGATTCGAGATTCATCACTGAATATGACTTTCATCCAGTCATCCACAGTCCACGATTGCCTTTCCTTAGCCCATTGTAACCTTGTTTTTTTCTGTTAGTGATGGCTTTCTTTTAGCTCTTCTGTATGTAAATCCCATTTCCTTTAGGCGGTTTCTTACAGTTCGGTCACAGACATTGACTCCCGTTTCCTCCCATTTGTTCCTCATTTGTTTTGTTGTACATTTTCTGTTTTCAAGGCATATTGCTTTAAGTTTTCTGTCTTGACGCTTTGATGTCTTCCTTGGTCTACCAGTATGCTTGCCTTTAACCACCTTCCCATGTTGTTTGTACTTGGTCCAGGTTTTAGACACAGCTGACTGTGAACAACCAACATCTTGTGCAACACTGCATGATGATTTACCCTCTTTAAGGAGCTTGATAATCCTCTCCTTTTTTTCAATTGATATCTCTGGTGTTGGAGCCATGATTCATGTCAGTCCACTTGTTGCAACAGCTCTCCAAGGTGTGATCACTGCTTTTTACCTGGATACTAACGAGCAGATTTAATCTGATGCAGGTGTTATTGTTTGTAATGAAAATTTGCAGGGTGATTCCATATTTTTTTCCTCAGAATTGAGTGATTCCATAATTTATTCCCTGTGCTTGTTCTAAAAATGTAACTGTTACTGGCTACCACAATTATTTTTCTTGATTTCTTTTAGTATTTCTTAAAGCCAGAAAGTTGCCATTTGAAATGCCTTTAGTTTTTTGTCATGTCTGTGATCTGTTTTTTTTCAACAAAATTAAACAACTGAAGGAACATCCTCAGAGACTGGTGATTCCATAATTTTTGCCAGGGGTTGTATGTAAGGAAACTCAAGGGGGATCATAATAATAGCTTATTCCTACACACTTTGGGAAAGCCTACCTTGAAATAATTCTGGGAACTGTGCCCATTACTTGCATTTGTGCTGCACTATCCATCATCTACTCAGTGAAAAAGAGACTATTTTACTATACCTAAGTTGACCTGGTCATTGGTCTCCATATCTAATCTGGGCCCCAGTTCTCCTGCCTTGCACTCTTCATCTAACATCAAGAGCACACCAGCCACCACCAGGCAGGAGACCTCAAAGTCCAGGGTGTGCCCCGAAGGGAAAAACGGTCGCACCCCTCAAAGTGACCTGGGAGAGTGCTGGAGCAGGATTAGCCATTGTGAGGATTATGACTACTCTGATTGCCGCAGGAATCTGCAGCAAGCCATTGAGGAACCAGAGTGGAAGGCAGGCATGGTAGTGGCTCCTGTTATAACAGTTTATCATGGTAGTTGTTATCTCCCCGTTGTATACACTTGTATAGGAATGATCCTTCCCATTGAAATGAATGGGGTGGTTAGGTGTAATTACACCTACTCACCGCTACCCATGTTACGGCTAAGATGTAAACAATGAAGAGGAGGCAGTGCTGGTACGGCGCGAGCCTCCTCTTCAAACAGCTGATAGGCAGGGGGTGCCGGGTGTCAGACCCCCGCCGATCTGATATTGATGACCTATCCTGAGGATAGGTTATCAATAAATATATCTCAGAGAACCCCTTTAAGTATGTAGGAAGTGTTAACAGAAATGCAGTAAATTCTGTATTGCCCTTAATGACGGTTACCTTACTGACTCTCTTTTCTCTCTTTCTGTTTCTTGCTGTACTTATTGCAGCAATTCACAAAGAGACCTGTTAGTGTCTGGAGGCCTAAGAAGAAGGAACAAAAAGCATAGCTTCCTTCCTCTATCAACTCCCTCTTTAGACTCTCCTAGAACACTAGGGTACTCTAGTCAAGAAGTAGGACCAGCCCACTCTTGCACCTCCTGTGATTTACCCTGTCCATTGCAACCATACAAGGCTATACTGGATGTACATTACATTACATCACCTCACAAAACATTTGCAGATACCTCATGGACTGGGGTACTGTATATCTATGCTACATGGTCAAACACATTCATTATTGTAAAGTGTGGTATTTGGATATGTCTCCAAAACCACATGTACACTACTTGTAATGCAGTGAGTGTTTACCCACAGTGCCACTGAACAGATTTGACTTTGGGAAAATCCTGAAGCATTGTCAACGTAGTCTCCTGGTATTCACCTTTTCCAGGGCCGGCCTTTGGGGTGTGCGACCCGTGCGGTTGCACAGGGCGCTTCTCTCCCGGCCAGTTAAGGGGGCGCCCTCCCAGAGCGCCCCCTTAATGGCCCGGCCTGCTCCTTTACAGCTGCGCCCACTGGCTTAACTATAGGGGTCTCAGCGGTCGCAGCTGCGACAGGACCCCTAAGCCCAGTGGTATAGTACTTTTCCCTGTATAAGATGCCGTGCATCTTATAAAGGGAATACTAGCGAGCGCTTCCATAATGGAAGTGTTCGCTAGTATGCAGGTGGAGGGGGAGTGAAGCGCTGGTAGCGCTGTATTGTACTTACCCCTCCTGCCGCTTGCGATTCCTGGGGCTGCGCTGCTGTCTCCTGACTGCCTGCAGCATCAGGACGTACAGAGCGCACTCTGACCTGACGCTGCAGGAGGTCAGGTGACTTCAGCGTGGGCCCTGAGAAGATGTGGGAGTGAGAGACAGCCAGGACCTGGAGAGGTAAGTTTATTTATTTATTTTATCGTCTGATCTGAGGTCTGATTTGGGGGTCTGACACTGGGGGCCAAAAGGTCTAATATTGGGGGCCAGAATTGGGACCTCTGATATTGGGGTCTAGAAGTGGGGGCTCTGATATTGGCCACAGAAAGGAGGGTCTGACTTTGGGGGACAGAAAGGGGAGTGTCTTATATTGGGGCCAGAAAGGGAGGGTCTGATACTGGGGGCCAGGAAGGGGGGGGTCTGATATTGGGGGCCAGAAAGGAGGGGTCTAATACTGGGGGCCAGGAAGGGGGGGTCTGGTATTGGGGGCCAGAAAGGTGGGGGTCTGATACTGGGGACCAGGAAAAGGAGGTATGATATTGGGGCCAGAAAGGGGGGGTCTGATACGTGGGCCAGAAGGGGGTCTGATTAGGGGCTTGAAGAGTCTGAAGGGGGGTCTGACTGGGGGTCTAGAGAGGTCTAATGGGGGTCTGGAGGGCTAATGGGGGTCTGATTGGGGTTTGGAGGTCTAATATGGGGTCTTATATGGGGGTCTGGAGATGGAGGGGTCTCATCTGGGGTTTGATATAGGGATTTGATGTTAAATGTAAGGGGGTATAGTTGTTCTCTGGTACCACTATTTTCAGTGTGACTGTTTCTGCAGTATAGTATTGGGGGGGGGGCAGGATGGGGTGTTGCGGAGAAGGTGAGAGGATGATGTAAAAGTAGGAAAGTAAGATGTCTGTTAAACTCTGCAGAGACGAGGCACGGCTGAAAGAAGTCACCATGGTGGTCTGGTCTGACAGGAGAAGAAGAGGAAAGAGAACGTCTACATCAGAGAAGAGAAGTCACTGGATGTAAGAGGTACATATGTGGCGCTGTATGTAATGTTTTCCAAGTATGTCCTTAAAGGTTTATTATTTTTTTTGTACAAGCGCTGCCTTCTCTGCTGTTTACTGCTCATCGCTAGAAATGCTACAGCGAGCAGATGAATGGAGCAGAGAAAGCAGCTCTCATATGAGCAATGGCCTCTCTTCAAACAGCTGATTGTCAGGGTGGCGATCTGATATTGATGACCTATCCGGAGGATAAGTCATCAGTAGTAAAAAGAGGAGAACCCTTTTTAACAGTAGGCCTGGGGGGAAGGGGTTAGGTTGAGAATTTGCTTTTCAATATTTGCCTTAAGCAGCAGAAAAGGTAAAATTGATTGCTTCACTTTATTTTGTTTATTATTTATTGAATAAAGAATGCGTTTGTTTAATTTTCAGCACTTCTTTAAGTAAATATATATATAAATGGGGGGGGGGGCGCCAAGAGAAAGTTTCGCACAGGGCGCCATCTACCCTAAGGCCGGCCCTAACCTTTTCATCCCTGTACGCAACAAAGCTGATTTGTTTCAATTTATAAGTCGATGTTTAAATTTACCAACATTTTTTTCCTCCAATAGTCCAAACTCTATTATACTGTCATTGAGTTGTATAAGACAGGCCAAAGGTTCTATTATTGAATGCATGGGGGCAATGAGGACTCCTGCCTCATACCTCTGCAAATTCTAAAAGGCTATGAACAGCAGTCATCAGAGAAATTGGAAAGCAGAAGTTTAACCTAATAAACCTTTCACTTGAGGCTTCTTTCACCAAAATAGCTCATTTGTAAAACCAGTTCATGCAACCAAAGCCATCTAAAGGGGATCTTATCTTCTGAACTCTGCTTTTTCTATTTGAAGTGCACCGTTGTAATACAGCGGATGTTGACCCATTGTGCCACTGAATGGATTTGACTTGGGGCTACTACTGAGGATATTGTCAAGGTGGACCCCACCAGGCCACTACCTCTAGAAATGATCTCCAGTCAGAAACTGCCGACCCAGGTGGGTCGAGAGACATCAGTGTGTAGTATCAGGGGAACAGGAAGAAGGGTGGCCTGAGGGCAAACCCAGGTCAAGGCAGGTAAATTTCATGCAATACGGTAAACAGGCAATAGGTCAGGTGGCCCAGGGTCAACATGGTAGTGAGGCAGAGGTCAGGACAGGCAGCACAGGGTCAAAACAGTAAACAGGCAGAGGTCAGGACAGATGGAACAGGGTCAATATATTAGACAGCTAATAGGTCAGGAAAGGAAGCATAGGGTCAATATGGTAATCAGTAAGAGGTCAGGAGAGGTGGCACAGGGGCAATACAGTAATCAGGCAGAGTTTAGAAGCAGGTCAGATGCACAATAGCGGCACACGTTTTAAGGAACTTGGCAAGCCAGGATGAGCGAACCCGAACTTGTTCGGGTGGGTTAGGAATTCCATTACAGTTTCCATTATAACGGAATATAAAGTAATTCGTAGACGGAATGCAAAACGGAAGTATTTATGAGGCATTCTGTTTTGATCTGTTATAATAGTAGTCTATGGCCAAGCATGACGGATATGTCTGGTATCTGTTATGCAGGTCGGAAAACAAAGTCCTGCATAACAGAAACCAGAGTCACCTTTTGAATCCAAAAACAAGTTTTTCCACACAAGCATACCTGTCTGCATACCTGCATTGTACTATAGGCTTTAAAGGGGTTTTCCAGTATTTTGAAAATGATGGCCTATCCTCAGATTGCTGGGGTTTGGCACCATTGGGCATAAGCTTTCACTTTGTAGCTCCAGCTCCAGAACTACACAACTATGTCTATTGTGGAGTGGATAGACCTGGTAGCTAAAAAGCTGCTCCCTTTTCACTTCAGCAGGAGCAATGTTACAGTTACCAGTTCCATCCACTACACAATGGAAAGGTCTGTGTAGTATTCATACATTACGATGAGGAATAATATAGGAAAGTCAAAACTCAAAAAGAAGCTTCAGAATCATTTAAAGGGGAATATACTTATTTACTAAAACAGACAAGTCAGGTGACAGGTCCCCATTACGTGTACTATTCGATTGAAGCCTACCTCCACTTGTCCAACTACTAAAGATGCAATTCAGGAGTTGCAAAAAAGTAGCAAAAAAGAACCACTGAGGAAAGTGTATACACACTATGACACATGTGCTCCTTTTGCTACTTCCTGTCTTCCTCAGTGGCAATAGTTTGAAAAAAGCCGCTGTGACTAAAATGTCACAGAGATTTGCTTTCTAATAAAAACTTCTTAAATTGCATCTTTAATTCATATTGTGCCGGAGTGTTTTTTGTATATACTTGAAGAATGGGGTGGGAACCCTACTCCATGCACAACACATTTGCAGTGTGCCACAAGGTTATTAATTGGATATACTATATCAGGGGTCAGCAACGTTCGGCACTGCTGTGAAACTACAACTCCCAGCATGCAAACATGCTCAGCTGTTCTTCAAACTCCCACAGAATTGAATAAAGCATTCTGGGAGTTGTAGTTTCTGAACAGCTGGAGTGTCGGAGGTTGCTGGTCTCTGTACTATAGTATACTATTGTTTCTTACTCAGTCATTAACCTTTGTGGATAAACAAAGTAGACATGTTTACTTCACTCCCTTTTTAGTTTATCAGAGTATTAATTCCCAAGTAAACCAGCTCACTCCAGTAGAGTACCAGGAACAACGCCAATGTCCCAGGAAAAGGGGTTCCTGTAGGTGAATTCTTCTCTCCAATTGACTACTTCGGGTATCTATGATATAGAAAGCATAACAAAACCATTAAAACAGCAATTTAACATGTTTCCCCTCTCCTACAATGTTTAGTTCAGCATGTTCCTGATACCTGCCAAACCCAGATTTATCCATCAAATTCCAAATGGTGAGGCCTTCTTCACTGCTCCACTGCATGATATTAGCTGTTGCACATGGGGTTTTTAGCCTAATGTGCAGCTGTTGTGCCTACATATTTCTATCTACTTTTGTCCATTTATTAATTTAT
The DNA here is from genome assembly GCA_900303285.1 of Rhinella marina. Classification (NCBI taxonomy): domain Eukaryota; kingdom Metazoa; phylum Chordata; class Amphibia; order Anura; family Bufonidae; genus Rhinella; species Rhinella marina. The sequence continues at coordinate 42,933 of ONZH01031219.1, forward strand.
TATTAAGTAATTATAACTCCTCTGTATCCTGATCTAGATAAGATCTTTCTATAAGAATACAACTTTCAGGCATTACTTGTACTAAGTATTTGCCGTTTATATCAATGCACTAATGGATTTAAGAACGTTTTCATAAATGCAAAATGTATCATTATTCTCTTTCCAATATCACTGTAAAAAATAAATACCATTTTGTAACTTTGTTTTTTCATTCCAAACTCATGAAATTGTCTACAGCAGTATAATTTATAATAAAGGAGGATTAAAACAGTATTTATATAATCCTTATCCCAGGTCTCTTCTAGTTGACCTATATAATCATTACTCCAGCTGGTGCAACAACTGAGTGTGGGCTATTTTTCAAGCCTCTACTGCTACTGAGTGATGCAAGAGGAGTCAAATGTCAATCAAGCCTAGGTGAGAGAGGTTGTTTCAAAGACTTCGGAAACTCACCTGCTGGAGATAAATGTTTATGCACTGTAGTAGGTTTTTTCAGGGTACTTTTTCCAAGGTTTGATTTATCACTGTTGACACACATGGATAAGTTCACAAAGGTTTCTCTAGCCCCTATAATGACATTGAGGAAAGGAAGGGGGGGCGGTTGAAACCCCTGACAGCTTCCCTTTCAAACAACTTGACATGGGCACATAGATGTTGGTTCTCTTCTTTTAGTGCACACAATTATCACAGTTGATGAAAAGTGATAGTAGGAACTGTGCTCCTGCTTTTGTAATTAGAACAATCCTAGTTGGCTATTCTGTAGTAATGGATTTTTAATGATTGTTCCAGTCATCCAGTCAACTACCGGCATCCACTTACAATTGTGCTTGGATGCAAACACAACTGAAAACCTCCCCAACAGCCCAGTCCCCAGCCTCCTGCTGCACTTATTTGTAAAATGGGGAAAGGGGTTAATAGCAAAGCTGAGAGAGTGAGAACCCAGCAATGTTCCTCCCGCTCCTCTACAGGTTGTATTACTGTTGAAGGACCTGCAAGATAAGGACACATGACCAGATCTGTGCAGGTCCTCAAACTAGAGAATGGAGCTCCAAAGCTCCACATAGAAAGAGAGGGTAAGCCAGTCTGTAATTATATAGGTTCTTTTCTGGGGTCTGTATATGTTATCTTTATTTAAGGGGTCTGGTCTAGGGATATCTATTTAGGGAATTTGCAATGTTTACAAGATCCATATTTGAGTGGTCTGGTCTGGGTCTGTATTTATTTAGGTGCCCAGATCTGAGTCTGTAATTATTCTGGGGTAAGTATTTATTCAAAGGTCTGTATCCACTGATGTGGTCTGCTTCCAATTTTTGGGAACTCTTTTATGGCATTCACTGTGTAGTAAAAGCTACATGATAACATTATTCTGCAGGTATTGGTGATAGCAAATGATAACATATTTTTATGTTTTCTATCTATAGATCTGTTTAAGGAATTTGTGTGGGGTGAGTTATACCTTTTATTGGTATAATTGAAATAATTTTTTATTCCAATTTTTTGGGGGAAAAAACATGTAGTTCTGGCATTGAATATTTTTTTCTGGCACTCAGCTTGTGGGATAACTAATGTAATAGTTTGGACCTTTACAAATATGACAATAAATTGAAAAGGGGTGTTTATAGATTTTAAAATTTATTTTCTTTTTTATTCTTTTTAAAATGCTATTAAACTTTTAATTAAAAAAAGAAAACTCTGTGTGTATGGATCATGCACAGCTCCTAAATCCCAATCCCCTGTGACAATGAGAAAGATCAGTGAATATCTGAGAATGTATAATTATATATTGAGTGATATTAATTTGGAGCATCCCGAATGCTTATAAATAACAAACAGATTTTAATACATCATTCAGTATCCTCTGTTGTGTAGATCCTCCAGTCTTTGTAAAAAATAAAGGTTACTTTCTGAGTTACAAAACTGATATTTTTCTAATGTCATAGATTTATGTTTCACTTGGGGGATATAGAAAGAGTAGTACATATTAAATAATTTACATATGTCTAGTCATATTAATATATTTAATATAATTTTGTGTTCTGTAAAATGTTGTCATAGTGATATCATTCTGAATCTGAATTAATGTTTATTTGTTTTCCATTAGTGAAAAAACAGTGAGGCTCCAATATAAAAAAAGTAATTAAAACATTAATTTTTAAAGCTAAAGTATATAGTATATATACATTTCTTCATGAAGAAGATTTTGCCATACAATAAGCTAACAGGCTTCATAATATATTGTCTGTACTGTCAAATTTTGAGAGGTGAGCTACAGAGGTAAAGTAAAACAGTGAGCAATGTAGTGAATTATTACAAACCTTTCTGTGATCTGATTCCCCAAGATCAGCTCTCAGGTGAAAAAAATTAAAGTATATTCACCATTTTGTAAACTTCAAGTCAGTTAACCTACTGTATGTTTAGCAAAAATAAATCTACACGCAGGACCAATATTTATGTCAAAATAGCAATACATTGCCCAATTAACACTTCAATAATATTGCTCAACAATGCTTTACATTTAATACCAGCATAAACTAACAAAATAATATACTACACAGTTCGTTGTGCAACGTTACAGCTTTTTTTTTTATAATAAACCACACTTCTAAGCCCACCTAATCCCATTTCTGCCAACCGCACAGCAATAGTGCTCCCCTTAGTGCCTTCCTACACAGTAATAATGTCCTCTTAGTTTCACCTAACAATATTGAAGCTCCTTATGGCCCTTTGGACAGTATGACATCCCTTTAGTGCCCATCCACAGATTATTATGCACCCTAGGTGCCCCCTCACAGCAGGGCAATCCCTTCTGTGTCCTGACACAGTATGATACTCCTTTAGTGTCCCTGACACAGTGTCTCCCCACACAGTATGATGACCCTAGTGTCTCCGCACACAGTATGATGACCTAAAGTGCTCCATCACAGTAGGACTATCCTATAAGTGCTCCCACACAGAACAAGGCCTGATTAAGTGCTCTCAACACAAACTAATTTCGTTTAAGTGCCCCTCACTTAGTATAATATCCCTTAAATACCCCTTCACAGTGATGCCCCCTTAAGTGGCTTCCACACAGTATGATGCCCCCTTAAGTGGCCTACACAGTATAATGCCCCATTAAGTGACCTCCACACAGTGCTGCCCCCTTAAGTGCCCCCACAGAAAATGATACCCCCTTAATTGGTCCCCAGACAAAGTGGCTCATCCCCGTACTGTCTCGTTGTTTCCCAGCATCTGCAACTGAGAAACGATAATGTTTTGTGAGCGTTTGGATGTTCATCAGGTAATCCACTGTGCATTTACACAGCAAGGTCATCGCTAACAATAGTCGGCCAGATCATCGCAAATGAACGTTCGTAGCAATCAGGCAATCAAGATTAAGCTGAAGTTTTCAAAAATCCATTGCATAACCTGAGAACAACATGCTTACATCTATGTGAGTCTGTACATGCACTCCAGACTGTTTTGACCCCTTAAATCGGTTCTCTGGGAATTAAGAAAATAAAAATACTTAAATATAACTTTATCATAAAAATATTCCTAAATATCTTTCATTAGTTATAATGGCTCGTTTTGTCTTGGGAAGCAATCATTAGGAGAAACAAAATGGACTGCCATCCTATTAGTCTATAGGACAAGTTACTTCACAACACTGAGGTAAAGATCTGCCTCATCCTCCTCTCTGCTTGGCAGGGATTATGATCCTGAATACAGACAATAAGATCTTCAGTTGAATCTCTTTGGGAATGGAGTTGATGAGGAGACATGAAGTACAGAGAGCATGGACAAGACAGACGGTGGTAATGTGGGGCTGTGGTAATAGAGACTGCACACAAGTGCTGCTGCTTAACAGCCACATCCCCACCCTCCTCTCTGTACTCCATGTCTCCTCATGAACTCCATTCCTACAGAGATTCAGCTGAAGATCTTAAAGCAGAGCAGAGAGGAGGATGATGCATCTCTTTACCTCAGTGTTGTGAAGTAACTTGTCCTGCTATGTGATGAGGACAGGTTTTGTGTTGACTAATAGGACGGCAGCCATTTTATTTTTCCTAACGACTGCTCCCCAGACAAAACGAACCAATATAACTAATAAAAAGGTATTTAAGAATATATTTATAGTAAAGTCATATTTAAGTGTTTTCCTCTTCTTAAAGGGAGTCTTTCACCAATATAACTAAGAACACTGTCCCTCAGAAGATTGCATGTGCACTTTATGTCTGTGTTACATGTCCAGGAAAAGCACTTTTATTCTGCAGGAAACCAGCTCCCAAGTGTACAGCTCTGCTGCTGCAAGTGCCCAAAGCAAACCAGACTGAAGAGGGGAGGGCTTATTTAGCTGCCCATATCTTGGGATTGGTAGCAGATAGAAAAATGTTTCTGACCTTCTTTGAAAGATGACATTCCGAATGATACCAAAATCACAGCATTATATCCAGTATATCAGAAGATATAGCTGTTAGAAATCGAGTCGGAAGAGAAAGCTGTTTTTAGTTTCACTTTCAGCTGGGCATTTGGGAGTTGTTTTCCTGCAGAAAAAAGGTGCTTTTCCTGGACATGTAATACAGACACACAGTGCACACAGGTATGTCTGGGATGTGTCTGCAATCTTCTGTGGGGCACTGCTGTTAGTTATATAGGTGAAAAACAGGTGACAAATTCCCTTTAATTCCCAGAGAACCCATTTAAGAACAAGGCCAGTTAGTGACTAGAAAAAAATCACTTTTCCTGAAATTTAATTTGGGTTAGATTATATAGATTTAACCATCAGATTCAATTACATCCAAGTTAATTTGACCTGAATCGAAAGTGCCCCAATGGCCCTGAAAAGTTGTACATTAAATTCTGAGGTCCCATACGACTGTATCCAACTCTTTTTAAGGTCTTTATTGCCATGAGGGCTTTAGTAATACCCATATACAGTGATCCCTTAAGATACAATAGCCTCACAATACAATATTTTCAACCTACAAGGTGGAATGACTGGCACAGGGTGGAGGTATCGGAGTAGCGGTTAAACAGATAGATGAGACTGGATGTTGCATTCCTGATAGATTGGAAAGTGGAGAGTCTGGTAAGGGGGAGACCAGTTAGTAATGAGTTATAGTAATTGAGATGGGAATGGATCAGAGCAACAATGAGAAATGGGTGGATTTTAGAGTTTTTGGGGTGCAGGTGGCATGAACGGGCAAGCAATTGAATATAGGGGGTAAAGGAAAGATCAGTGGCAAACCTAACACAGAGACAGGGGTGTGCTGCCTAGGTGTGATGGTAGTGCCACATACTAAGATGGAGATATCAGATTTAGGCAAGTTAGAAGATGGAGAAAAGACCAGTAGTTCAGTTTTTGAAAGATTCAGTTTGAGATAGAGGTAGTACAGCAGGGGTAATGTCCTGGCAGTGGTGTAGCGTGGGTTGCCAGCACCCGGGACCATGTATTGCGCCTGTCCCCCCCCCACCTGTGGACACGCACCTTTTTACAGATAATGTAGTAGATGTCACCTGCAGTCCGGTGAAACACTACAGATAACACAGTGATAACACTCAGAGTACAGATAATGTAGTAAATGGGTATGAGGCCATGTCTATACTAATAATACAGAGGTGACCATTATATATATGTACTAATAATACAGAGGGGCTATTATATATTATAATAATACAGAGGGGGCTATTATATATACTAATAATACAGAGGCTGCCATTATATATCCTAATACGTGTGGAGGGGGCACAGAGAAGGCAAAACCCACCGTGTAGAGGGTGCACAGAGGAGGCAAAAGCCACCGGGGGGCACAGAAGAGACAAAACCCACAGTGTGGAGAGGGCACAGAGGAGACAAAACCCACCGTAGGAGGTGGGAACAGAGGAGACAAAATCCACAGTGTGGAGGGGGCACAGAGGAGACAAAACCCACAGTGTGGAGGGGGCACAGAGGAGGCAAAACCGCTATGTGGAGGGGGCACAGAGGAGACAAAACCCACAGTGTGGGGGGGCACAGAGGAGGCAAAACCACTGTGTGGAGGGGGCACAGAGGAGACAAAACTCACAGTGTGGAGGGGGCACAGAGGAGGTAATACCACCTCATGGAGTTAAAATACCTTGTATGGGGATGTACTGTATGGTGAGCAATGTAACTGTGGGTGACTTTATAAAAGCTTCTAGCAGCTCTCACACACCTCATATACTCCACTACAAACTACATAAAAATACAGCCCCCCAGACCCCTCACCAGAAATCGCTGACCACAGCAAGAATGCCTGTACGCCTCCTGCTCTCCCTGCTCTGGACTCTCCCTGCATTGCATGCTGCTCTGCTTCCCTGCTTCTCCTTTTCCTGCATCTAGCACAGTCTGTAAGGAGCAGGAGGAAGCAGTCACATGATCTCATGACATCATGCCCTCAAAGAAGCCAATACATTCTATGCTTTACCTAGGATTCAGGCCTGACCTGAAGCCTAAGAGGCAGGACCGAGAGGGGGGACTTGAAATACCTGCTGCCTGGCGCCCCCAACCCCTCCCTCCCACGCTACGCCACTGTGTCCCGGGAAGAAAAAGAAATATATAGTTGGTTGTCATCGGCATAGAGATGGTACTGAAAACCAAATCTTCTGATTCTGTCCAATAGAGGCTGTGTAGAGAGAAAAGAGGAGAGAACCTAAGACTAAACCCTGAGGAACCCCAATGGCAAGAGGGAGAGGAGGGGAGATAGCACCAGCATATGATAAACTGAAGGAGTGGGCATAGGAAGAAAACCAAGAGAAAACAGTGTCCTTAAGGCCAATAGATTGGAGCATGGTGAGGAGGAGATGGTGGTCTACAGGTTTAAATGCTGGAGAGAATGAGATGAGAATTAGTAAAGAGCCGTCACAATTGCATTTAGCTGTCAGGAGGTCGTTTATCACTATGGTAAGGGCAGTTTCTGTAGAATCTACGATGTGAAAATCAGATTGTAATAGATCAAGGGTAGAGTTAGTGGAGAAATAGGATGGAGGTGAGAGTAGACCAGATGCTCCAGGAGTTTAGAGATGAAGGGGAGATTAGAGACAGCTCTGTAGTTAGTTGTGTAGGACAGGTCGAGATAAGTTTTTTTTTTAATAATGGGGTTATGACAGAATGTTTGAAAGAAGAGGGGAAGATACCAGAAGAGAAAGAGAGAGGTTTAAGATTTTAGTTAAGTGAGTGGTAACAGCTGGGTTGAGAGACTGGAGGAGGTGTGAGGGAATAGAGTCAGTGGTTCATGTGGTAGGATGAGAAGAAGAGAGGAGCCTGGAGAGTTTTTCTTCTGTGAGTGGGTTAAATATGGAGAGTGAGCCAGAGAAGACACTGGGGGAAAGGGATTAATTACACTTAGTGGCTGGGAGCTGATATCCTGCCGGATATTTTCAATTTTCTCTTTGAAGTAGGTGGCCAAATATTCAATACAGAGGTCTGTACTAGGCAACTGCACTTTTGGACTGAGCAGGGAGTGAAAAGTTCCAAAGAGGTTTTTCGGATTATTGAAGAGATCAGTGTCGTAAAGTAGGTCTGTTTGGCAAGGTGCTTGGTAAAGTTATAAGTTGTCAGCATAAATTTGTAATGGAAGAAATCTTGTAGTGCGCTGGTTTTTCTCCATAAGTGTTTGGTTCTTCTGGAGCATCGCAGGAGAAAGTGAGTTTGAAGTGTAAGCCAGCGTTGTTTTTGTCTGTGTTTGGAGTTTCTGAGTGTAGGGGGGCGTTACTCCTGGTTACAACTGGTTAGCCAGGAGGTTGGTAAATAACCGCCACTCTGAGAGAGAGGATGGAATGGTCTGAGAATGTAAATGTCAAAATAGGGGAATGAGAAAGATGTTACTGGGGGAATGACCTGGAAAGTACACCAACTGCACTACCATATATGTTGTCAGGTCTGAGGGTATGTGAAAAATGTAGGCCGCCGTAAGAGAAAACAGAAGGGGAAGCAGTGTCAGATTGCTGAATACAAGTTTCAGTGAAGGCCAGCAGGTTAATAGAATTAGTAAGAAAGTTGTGAATGCCTGTTAACTTGTTAGCTTGTTACACATCAACTATAAGTTCCAGAGCACAAAGTTAGGAGGGAAGAGAGGACTCACAAAAAATGTTTATGAAATAAACAGGGTTTCTATGGGAGATGGGGAAGGGGTTGAAATGTGAAAATGTGGGCCGGGGGAGAGATATCCCCTGAAGTTAAACACAAAAGTATGAAGGGAAATAACAAATGGTGGTGTGATCTGTAAGAAAGCTTATTGTGCTACACCCAGGGACATGATGGGTTGAGATGAATCAGGAAGATGAATAAAACAGGTGAACTGTACTTGGGGGAGGGAAGGAGAGGGGGACTGATGAGGACAGAGTGAAATGGAGGGGTAACAGGGCGGTGAGTACGAAGGAAAAGAGAACATAATAAAATGGACAGAGAAACAATGAACATAATTGTAGTTAAGGATGAAAGTGTGTAGGACTGTTTTGAATAACATATCTGTCTCCTGCCATGTTTAACTGCCTGCCACTTGTCAAACGACAGCACTTTGCATACAATGACTGTGCGACCCCACCCCTGAAAAAGTGAAGAAGCAATGTTTTTTTTTAAACCATCAAAATTATTCCTTTTTGGGAGCAGTTTTGGGTTTATACATAGTAGGGTTCCCTGCGGCATCAGTAAAGTGTGGATATGAAACATAACAGACAAGGTAGAAGATATGCAGCTGTGTATGGGAAACAGTTGCAGCAACAGCAGCACAGTATGGAGCATTATGGACTAGGCAGGAAATGTGTGTCTCTTCGAAGGTGCTGAGTAAACAACACATGTCCTAAACAGGGTTGTCTCATCTTGCCGCTATTAAGGCGAGATGAGACACAGTTCAGGCCAGTTCGGGCTGGGATAGAGAAGAGCACTCCTGCACTCTGCTGTTTCAGTAGCTCTCATTGCCGTGCATGACAGCCACAGAAACAGTGTAGCATGGCAAGCTATGCTGTCTCCCTAACTCAGAAACAGCATAGCTTGCCGTGCTACACTGTTTCAGTAGCTGTCATGAACAGCAATGTGAGCTATTGAAACAGCAGAGTGACGGAGTGCTGTGTCTCATCTCACCTTAGTATCCGCGAGCAGATGAGACAACCTCCTTTATGCTGCCCATATAGATGTTCCAGCATATGCAAAATGAAATCTAGTGAGTTGGAACATCAGAGATCAGGCGATGCAAAGCCAAACTGTTCTGTCGCAGCAAGTCTAGAAGGGCCTTCTTAGTCATATAAGAAATGTCTGAAATGTTCACGGACTCTCCTGGAACTGGTCGGCAACTTCTACAAGCCATGATACTTGCCATGCAGGGAATATGTGTTATATTCACAAATACAGCACAATCCCAGTATTCCTGCCATTTTTAATTATGTTGTAGTTGGTGGGTGAATATTTTGGCAGCGGAGCTTTCCCTCTCTGTGCATTAGCTAGGCTGGTAATGAGGTGTAATTAGCAGCCAGCTGAGGACCTCAGTGAAATTTGGGCAGAACACTTTCAGTGAAGAAGCAGGCTGTACCAAAGTCTGTCTTATCACATGTGTGGTATGCATTATCAATAGTGTTTTGGGATGCTGGGTGGTAGACCCAGGTCCTGCTAGTGAGGGAAAGTACTGTGTAACAAGCCTAGGATTTGGTTTGTTACTCTGTGTTTGACAGTACACTGACTGAACCTAAAGTGGCCCTGGAAAAAAAATACCTAAAAGTGTCCCCATATTGTAGGAAGGTCTAAATTAACAGGAGGTGGGGCAAGAAAAGTAGGGTGATTAGCAAAACCACAGCGCCACACAATATATTGCCCCAAAACCTGTCCCTCTGAGATGGCCATCAATAGATGCCATTTTCTCTCCTCCTCTTCCAGTTGTCTCTGATTAAGATATGGAGCAGGGGGCTTAGGAGGTGAGATGTGGGACATAGTTGAATTCAGGAGGCCATTTGCGGTCACTGGCTGGGTACATGAGTACCTGATTCTCACAGAGTTAATTACTACTGACAGCTTATTATGTACCCAGCCAGCGGCAGAAATGGGGGCTTGGGGCGGTCTCTGGGCATCGGCCCACTGGGAAATTTTCCTGTAAGGTCTATGGCCAATCCACCCCTGCTGACTGCTGTGCAAGGCCAGATAACTGTTGATGCAAGACAATAAAAACGCCTAGCGCTCTCAAAATAAATGACCACATAACCAGTCTTACCACATAAGCTTTTCCCTAGGTCTGACACAGTTTATGAGCCTGCACCAAGAAAGTTCACTATTATGATAAATGGCAAATGAGGCGCAGACCAATACGTCAAGTTAGGTACACTAGTCTGTGCTAAATAGAACTTTTGTAATAAAATTTTTCAACAGTTGTTTTGAAAAAAAAAACACAATTGGACACGGTCTGTGGCCAAACTATATGCTGCCGGTGATACTGAACTTGTGCTTATTTGTACACTCATAAATTGTAGAAACTTTTTTTGGATGCAATAGGATGTTCTCTGGGTGCAGCATACATATACACTATTAGTAACACACTAAATTCTGCATATTTGTACACATATAAACTGTAGACAAATTGCCAAATGTTTTTGGGGAAACAGCAAAAGGCCCAAAAAGAAATCTTTAGATAGAATGGAGATCTTTATATAGAATGGAACTTACCATTCCATTCTCCCCCTTTTAGGCAGAAGTGGGCCAGTCCTGTTTCCTACCAAGGGAGGGGTTGCAGGAAGTTTTCAGTGCATTCTAGTCTAGAGTTGGAAGGGAAGTAGAATCACCCTCACTCAATACAGATTAACTGACAGAGTGTTGCGAGGGGGTCAATAGCCAAAGGCACCACACTCCAAAGGTACCAGAAGAAACCAGCGACCAGACTAAAGCCGGGTGTAGCACAGCAAAGAGACGAAGCAGAATATTTAAGTTTGCCTGCCAGTTGATGTCAAAACCTGCTGGAACCAAGATAAACACCACTTATTGTGCAAGTTGATTCAAGTAAACTTGTTGAACTTTATAAAAGTCTGGACTTGACAATTTCTCCATCTACACTATAACTATCCTCTTTATTTCTTTGGAGCCCAACCCTGGGGAGCAACTGTATCCAGGTAGGAGCACCACACCATCCGGCATTCCGATAAACCTGGGACATGATAGGTCCTTGGGGGCGGCACACTGAAAATTTCTCTCAGGCTCTCAGGACAAGCATATTGTACTCATCCTGTATCACAAACCAATTAAAATGGAAATAGAGTCCATCTCAATAAATTAAAATATCATCAAAAAGTTCTTTTTTTCAGTAATTCAATTCAAAAAGTGAAATACAAATTATATAGAGTCATTACAAACAGAGTGAACTTTTTCAAGTGTTTATTTATGTTAATGTTGATGATTATGGCCAAGGAAAACCCAAAAGTCATTATCTCAGAAAATTAGAATGTTATATTAGACCAACTAATTTTTTTTTTAACACAGAAATGTTGGCCAAATGAAAAGTATGTACAGTAAATGCACTAAATATTTGGTTGGGGCTCCTTTTGCATGAATGACTGCATCAATACGGCGTGGCATGGAGGCTATAAGCTTGTGGCACTGCAGAAGTGTTATGAAAGCCCAGGTTGCTTTGATAGCAGCCTTCAGCTCGTCTGCATTGTTGAGTCTGGTGTCTCTCATCTTCCTCTTGACAATACCCCATAGATTCTCTATGGGGTTAAGGTCAGGCGAGTTTGCTGGCCAATCAAGCACAGTGATACTGTGGTTATTAAACCAGGTATTGGTACTTTTGGCAGTGTGGACGGGTGCCAAGTCCTGCTGGAAAATAAAAATTCCATATTCAAAAAGCTTGTCAGCAGAGGGAAGCGTGAAGTGCTCTAAAATTTCCTGGTAGACAGCTGCACTAAACTTTGGTCTTGATAAAACACAATGGACCTACACCAGCAGATGACGTGGCTCCCCAAACCATCACTGATTGTGGAAACTTCACACTAGACCTCAAGCAGCTTGGATTGAATGAAATGCAAACTTTACTTTCATCTAAGAACAACACCTTTGACCACTGAGCAACAGTCCAGTTCTTTTTCTCCTTGGCCCAGGTAAGACGCTTCTGGTGTTGTCTATTGGTCATGAGTGGCTTGACACATGGAATGTGACACTTGTAGCCCATGTCCTGGATATGTCTGTGTGTGGTGGCTCTTGAAGCACTGACTCCAGCAGCAGTCCACTCCTTGTGAATCTCCCCCAAATTTAGGAAAGGCCTTTTCTTAACAATCCTATCAAGGCTGCGGTTCTCTCTGTTGTTTGTGCTTGTTTTTCTACCACCCTTTTTCCTTCCACTCAACTTTCCATTAATATGCTTTGAACAGCCAGCTTCTTTAGCAATGACCTTTTGTGACTTACCCTCCTTGTGGACTGTGTCAATGACAGCCTTCTGGACATCTGTCAAGTCAGCAGTCTTCCCCATGATTGTGTTGCCTACCGAACCAGACTAAGGGACGTTTTTAAAGGCTTAGGAAGCCTTTGCAGGTGTTTTGGGTTAATTCTAATTTTCTGAGATAATGAATTTGGGTTTTTATTGGCTGTAAGCCATAATTATCAGCATTAACCTAAATAAACACTTGTTTACAAGTTCACTCTGTTTGTAATGACACACATATAATATATATGTGTTTCGCATTTTGAACTGAATTACTGAAAAACAAAATTTTGATGATATTCTAATTTATTGAGATGCACTTGTACTTATATTCTCTAACAGAAACACAACCACTTTTCAAGTATACAGACCTCTTTCAATAAAGGAATGTTGCTATTAGAGATGAGCGAGCATGCTCGTCCGAGCTTGGTGCTCGTTCGAGTATTACGGTACTTGTAAGTGCTTGCTGCTCGGACGAGTATCTCGCCATGCTCGAGGAAATGGCAACTTCCGCATTGTGCATTTTTGGCGCCTATAAACTCAGCCAATCACAAGCCAGGAGACTCTGCGGTACACCCAGCATCACGTGGGGCCCTTACATGTCGATAGCAGGGGTTGGCTGGCCTGATCAGGTGACCCTGGAATATACTATATAGAGAATAGACAGCACTCCAGAGGTCAATTTGCAAAGTGAGTATTTATTCTTATCAGCCGAACATAGTGCACAACTGTGGCAACGTTTCGGGCAGAACAGTGCCCTTCATCAGGCTGTTGTGCAAAAGATAAACAATACAAGGTGTGAAACAAACATATTCTCAAGAAGAGTATATATCACATGAAAAGTATATATCACATGAACATATGATCAAGCGAATTGTCTCACAGGGGGAAGTATGGACAACATTATATACATGCTTGGCTGCCACCAAACAATCCCCAATTCTAAAAACATCACGTGTTATATGAAATCACAGATAACATGAGTAGGTACATACTGTATGATATATAAAGTGCTACCATTAACAGATGGGTATGTAAAGACATGGGGAAGCACGGGCTAGAGTATTGATAGGCAGAGTGGGCTTCAGCAGATGAATATGCCCCAGCTTCCAGGTGGAGAAAACCGTGTTAAAAAAGGCTGAATAATAAGATGAATAATGAGATGACAATGTGGCAAGGAAGGCAATACTTGGAGGCGAAAGTGCGCCCTAACTTACCCTAGTTACGTCGTGGCAGTGTGGATGTCGGCCAGGTATGTGCAGGAGCACCGCCGTCGGCATTTAAATAGGGTGAATGGCGCAAACACTCCCGCGGGCCGATGAAGAGGGGCGGAACTGGAAGTAGATGTGACGCAAGCTCCGATACGGGCGCCTGATGAGGAATAACGGTGTCGGCTTGGAAAACCCAAGCACCAATCAGACCAACCATCAACCTGTCACATCACCAACTCACCATGGATGAGATTTCGACTCTCAACTTAGGCCTGGGTTTTATACCAACGAGTCCAACAAACCCCCACGTTTTGGATAAAGAACTAGCGAAGTTCTATAGACAGATTCGACTCAAAGCATATATGGAGATTGAAAAGCCCTTGTGGGCCTCCATACCCATGGCCCCCTCCACCCCTTTTCTGAACCGAACCACAGCATGCAAAGCAAAGAGCACCTACATGCCACCTAAGAAGTATGATGTCATCGAGACCTACATCAATCGGGTCCAAAGAGACCTAGAAAGACTGGAAAAGAGAAGACCACCTATCAAGGTAAGACATAACATCTCAAAAAACCAATCTATTGCATTAAAGAACTTGAAACAGAACAAGAACATTGTTATTAAGCCGGCCGATAAAGGCTCGGGTATTGTAGTAATGGATAGGGAGGACTACAGGAATGAGATCCTGCGCCAACTAAGTGACCACAATACCTATTTACCCATAGACTATGACCCCACAGGAGACTTTTCAAGGGAACTTTCAGAGATTGTGGACACCGCCCTTGCTAATGGTATAATTAATAAGAAGTTGGCTGAATTTCTTACCCCAAAATACCCACGTATCCCAGTTATCTACGTTCTACCCAAGGTCCATAAGAACTTGGAACACCCCCCGGGAAGACCTATTGTTTCGGGGTGTGATTCTCTGTTCCAACCAGTTTCCATAATGCTGGACAGCTTACTCAGACCTTATGCACAAGATGGTAGGTCATTTCTCAAAGATACCACCGATTTTTCAAATAAAATCCGTGATATCAAAACAGACTGGAGGAACTGTTATCTAGTCACTATGGACGTAGCCAGTCTGTATACAAATATACCCACTCAGGCAGGTATTGATTGTGTCAAGGAAGCCATGGGAAGGTATCAAGAGTTTTCCATTGGCGAAAAAAATCTCATCCTTGATCTGCTATCATTCGTACTTCTGTTGTGAATTATTTTCTGTTCGAAGATCAATTTTATCTCCAGATTTCAGGAACCGCGATGGGCTGTAATGTGGCACCTACCTTCTCGGTCCTCTATATGAATTCCTTCGAAGAGAAAGTGGTGTATCCCAATAATTGGTTTAATGAACATGTATTGATGTGGGTCCGATTTATTGACAACGTTTTTTGTGTTTGGCAGGGGTCTGAGGACAGGCTCATTGAGTTCCATGAAGCCATCAATGTGGCAATTCCGTCCATTTCTCTCTCGCTTGACTATAGCTGTACGGAAATCCCGTTCCTAGATTTTCACCTAAAGATAAGGGATAACATACTCATAACAGACATCTATACAAAACCAACAGACAGAAATAGTCTACTCAAGTTTAACAGCCACCATCCTCCAGGACTAATTAGATCTCTACCGTTATCCCAATTGATGCGTGTGAAACGGATAGTATCTGATTCAGAATTGGTGACTCAGAGGCTAAGAAATATGTCCTGTAAATTTCAGCAAAGGGGATTCCCTCAAAACATCTTACAGAAACATATAAATAGGGTGGAATCACTACCTAGAGAGAGCCTATTGGGGTCAAACACTCACAGACTCACTAAACAGAATGATCGTATCCCGTGCGTCACGACATTCTCACATCAAAGCAATAGCATTAAAGGAATCATTCATAAACACTGGCACCTTCTAAGAAGTAATTTTCCAAATATCTTTGCTAAAAAAACCCCGATGTCCTATAAAAGGGCTAAAAACCTCAGGGATTCTTTGATTACTTCTGACCTAGGCTCTAAAAAAGAAACAAGTATACAAACCACAATCATGGGCTCACCTATAAATGGCACATATCCCTGTCTTACATGTGCCCAATGTAGCAACATCTCTAAAGGCCCAACATTTACCCACCCGACCACAGGCAGAGTATTCTACATTAATGGCCACTACACATGCCTATCAAGCTTTGTAGTATATTTGATTAAATGCCCCTGTGGCCTGGGGTATGTGGGTGAAACCACACAAAAAATTAAAGACAGAATATGCCAACATAAATCAACATCAGAACCAAAAAAAACGACGCCCCACTTGTAGAGCATTTCTCCTCGTTCAGGCACTCCATAAGCCAGTTACGTTTCCAGGTTATCGACTGGATTCCACCACCTAGAAGAGGTGGGGACCGGGAGGGGCTGTTAAGAGAGAGAGAAATGGCCTGGATAAGACGTCTCAATACCCTTCAACCAGTGGGCATGAATAAAGACTATTGTTTTGACTAAAAGCATGCTACTAGATGTCATAATGATATGTGTATTTTGCACTACTACTACTAATTCTTTATTCCTTTTATCCCCAGGGCCGTAGAAGTCTTGTGGCTAGTGGTGACACTCGCCTAACATGATCCATGGTCTCATGTTGATTCTGATCTCCACCCACAACTGTGGTCCACCAATAGTAATATCCTTATTGCTCTGAATACTGCATTTAAATTATGTATGCGTTGCTTGTCCCCCTGCATTTACATTACTTCCCTTTAAATGCCCTGTAGTGACAATGGAGCTTTACTAATCTCCATGGAAAGTCTAAGGGCCCGACTTAAATATTCCTCCTTGCAACTCCGGTCCTCTGCTGACAATATATGCCGATACATTCATCTAAATACTACCCTACTACTCCCAATGAACAAGTAATGGCAACTTGCCCTGGTCCAAAATGGCGACAGCTTCTTAACACTCACAAAGGGCACGTACTCAGCTAGATTTATCCTTGGGCATAGTCTGGGCCAGTGTAATCTACACATAGGTCTATTTTAGTGTGACTGTACATTGTAAGGGCAACCTGCCCCATTTCAACATGGCTACTACTCGGTAGCAGCCTTACTATACACAGACCAAACCATAGCCCCATATCCAGCCTCAAAAATGGCGATCGCAACCTCCGGGGCCATTACGCATGCGCAATGCATGCGCTCTGATTGGTGCTTGGCTTTTCCAAGCCGACACCATTGTTCCTCATCAGGCGCCCGTATCGGAGCTTGCGTCACATCTACTTCCGATTCCGCCCCTCTCCATCGGCCCGCGGGAGTGTTCGCGCCATTCACCCTATTTAAATGCCGACGGCGGTGCTCCTGCACATACCTGGCCAACATCCACACTGCCACGACGTAACTAGGGTAAGTTAGGGCGCACTTTCGCCTCCAAGTATTGCCTTCCTTGCCACATTGTCATCTCATTATTCATCTTATTATTCAGCCTTTTTAACACGGTTTTCTCCACCTGGAAGCTGGGGCATATTCATCTGCTGAAGCCCACTCTGCCTATCAATACTCTAGCCCGTGCTTCCCCATGTCTTTACATACCCATCTGTTAATGGTAGCACTTTATATATCATACAGTATGTACCTACTCATGTTATCTGTGATTTCATATAACATGTGATGTTTTTAGAATTGGGGATTGTTTGGTGGCAGCCAAGCATGTATATCATGTTGTCCATACTTCCCCCTGTGAGACAATTCGCTTGATCATATGTTCATGTGATATATACTTTTCATGTGATATATACTCTTCTTGAGAATATGTTTGTTTCACACCTTGTATTGTTTATCTTTTGCACAACAGCCTGATGAAGGGCACTGTTCTGCCCGAAACGTTGCCACAGTTGTGCACTATGTTCGGCTGATAAGAATAAATACTCACTTTGCAAATTACCTCTGGAGTGCTGTCTATTCTCTATATACATATGAAGATTGGGTCCCTGAGGTGAAGCAAGGACCCCATACAGACGTGCACCCTATACTTTGCCCAAGACAGGAGGAGTGCTGTGACTACATTAGCAACCTGGAATATACTAGTGACTGCCCGCGGTGCTCGGCTCAGATGCTGTCTGGATGTCGTTAGGGATAGAGCTGCTGCGTTTCAGGGAGAGTGTTAGGGCCTGCATTTAGTTCTTTGTTAGGCAGGAGTGATCTCAAAAGAACCCAACAGCCCTTCTAAGGGCTACAAAACATTTTTTTTTGTCTCCTGGCTTGGCTGGCTGGCTGGCACTAGTAGTGCAGCTATCGCCATATATAACCCTTTTTTTTTTATTATTATATATCAGTGATACAAATCCATTTCATACAGCAGTGTATAACCATTCTGTGTGTCACAGTTAAGCTGTCCACTCACTACAATCCGTATTTTCTGTCCAGGTGACACATTCTGTACGTCACTTAATTAAACAAGGTCTTTTGCTCTCACTTATACAGCTAGATTACAAAAATCTCTGTGCGACATTTGTCTGGGTTGCAGTCAAAATAGCCACCGTCAGCAGGGGCTGAGTTAGCTCTCTGATAGTTTCTGCACGTCACGTTCAAAAAAAAAAAAACTAAAAAAAATATTAAAAAAATAAATATTTAAAAAAAAATAGTTTTTTTGTTGTTTTAGCTCAGTGATACAAATCCATTTCAAACAGCTGCGTGGAACCATTCTGTGTGTCACAGTTCAGCTGTCCACTCACTACAATCCGTATTTTCTGTCCAGGTGACACATTCTGTACGTCACTTAATTAAACAAGGTCTTTTGCTCTCACTTATACAGCTAGATCACAAAAATCTCTGTGCGACATTTGTCTGGGTTGCAGTCAAAATAGCCACTGTCATCAGGGGCTGAGTTAGCTCTCTGATAGCTTCTGCACGTCACGTTAAAAAAAAAAAAAACTAAAAAAAAAATATAAAAAAAAAATATATAAAAAAAATTGTTTTTTGTTGTTTTAGCTCAGTAATACAAATCCATTTCACACAGCTGCGTGGAACCTTTCTGTGTGTCACAGTTCAGCTGTCCACTCACTGCAATCCGTATTTTCTGTCCAGGTGACACATTCTGTACGTCACTTAATTAAACAAGGTCTTTTGCTCTCACTTATGCAGCTAGATCACAAAAATCTCTGTGCAACATTTGTCTGGGTTGCAGTCAAAATAGCCACTGTCAGCAGGGGCTGAGTTAGCTCTCTGATAGTTTCTGCACGTCACGTTAAAAAAAAAAAAAAAACTAAAAAAAAATATAAAAAAATATATAAAAAAAATAGTTTTTTTGTTGTTTTAGCTCAGTGATACAAATCCATTTCACACAGCTGCGTGGAACCATTCTGTGTGTCACAGTTCAGCTGTCCACTCACTGCAATCTGTATTTTCTGTCCAGGTGACACATTCTGTACGTCACTTAATTAAACAAGGTCTTTTGCTCTCACTTATACAGCTAGATTACAAAAATCTCTGTGCGACATTTGTCTGGGTTGCAACTAAGCAGACCAAGTCTGCCTAATCTAATAGTTTCCGTGTAATTGCTCCATACTGCACGGTACCTAACATACGTAATTTTGATCTAACTTATCCACCTATATATTTACTTGTTCAGACTGAACAAGTTTGTGGGTTTCAGTACAGCAGGCCCATTTATTTTATTTTTTTTATATAATACACTTATATACAGAAAATGTTGAACCCCAGGGCTAAGGGTCGAGGACGAGGGCGTGGGCGTGGGTATTCAATTACTGCAGGGGGCAGAGGCTGTGGTCCTGGGCAGGGTGAGACAGTACCTGCTGATGAGGGAGCAGGGGAACGCCGCAGAGCTACACTCCCTAGCTTCATGTCTCAACTTACAGGGACATGTGGTAGAGGACTGTTGAAACCACAACAGTGCGAACAGCTGATGTCATGGATTGCGGACAATGCTTCAAGTAATTTGTCCACCAGTCAGTCTTCCACGCAGTCCACCCACGTTACCCAAGGGAGCACTCCTCTGGCTCCTCCACCTCAACCTCCTATCCCCCAGTCTGCCCCCTCCCAGGAAAATTTGGAATGCGATCCGGCATACTCTCAGGAACTGTTTCCTGGACCCTTCCCAGAGTCACAAACCACTTCTCAGGTTGCTGCTGACCTCGTTCCCGATGCCCAAGTTTTCCAACTGTCGCAGTCTGTGGGTGATGATGATGACGATGTTGAGTTAGTGGAAGAAGTTTGTAAAGAGGTGTCGGACGATGAGGAGACACGGTTGTCAGACAGTGGTGAAGTTGTTGTCAGGGCAGGAAGTCCGAGGGGGGAGCAGACTGAGGAATCGGAGGATGACGAGGTGACTGACCCAAGCTGGGTTGATATGCCGAGTGAAGACAGTGCTTCTGAGGCGGAGGCGAGTGCTGCACCAGAACAGGTTGTAAGAGGCAGTGGTGTGGCCAGAGGGAGAAGCAGGGCCAGAGCTGGTGCATCAGCAGCAACTGTTTCACGTAGTGAAGCTCCCGTGGCGAGGCCTAGATGTTCGCAAGTCTGGAGGTTCTTTAAAGAAAGTGAGGATGACCGACGGACTGTGGTGTGCAACCTGTGCCACACCAGGATCAGCAGGGGTGCCACCACTACTAGCCTAACCACCACCAGCATGCGCAGGCATATGAGTGCTAAACACCCCACTCAATGGAACCAAGGCCGTTCACCACCTCCTGCGGGTCACACCACTGCTCCTTCCCCTGTGTCACTCACTGCCTCTGCTAGCCAGCCCCCTGCCCAGGACCCCGGCACGAGCGCCTCCCGTCGGAAAACCACACCTTCGCCTCCACGATCCTCCACAGTGTCAACCAATGTGTCCCAGCGCAGCGTTCAGCTGTCTTTACAGCAGACGCTGGAGCGCAAGAGGAAATACAGTTCCACCCATCCACATGCCCAAGCCCTCAACGTCCACATCTCCAAATTGCTGAGCCTGGAGATGCTGCCCTATAGGCTGGTAGAGACCGAGGCCTTTCGCAATCTCATGGTGGTGGCTGCCCCTCAGTATTCGGTCCCCAGCCGCCACTATTTTTCCCGATGTGCCGTCCCAGCCCTACACCAGCAAGTGTAACAGAACATCATCCGTGCCCTGACCAACGCTGTTTCTGAGAAGGTCCACCTAACCATGGACACGTGGACAAGTGCTGCTGGGCAGGGACACTATATCTCACTGACGGCACATTGGGTTAACTTGGTGGAGGCTGGGACTGAGACTGACCCTGGGGCCGCTCATGTACTGCCCACACCGAGGATTGCGGGACCTACCTCGGTCACGGTCTCTCAGACGTACTATGCCTCCTCCTCCGACCCCTCCTCCTCCTCCACCGAATTACCATCCGTGGGCATGGCGCCTTCAGTCGGTAGCTCTAGGCACAGAAGCAGTACCATGGGTAAGCGCCAGCAGGCGGTGCTCAAACTGCTGAGATTAGGTGACAAAAGGCACACCGCCCAAGAGCTGTTACAGGGCATCACGGCGCAGACCGATGTGTGGCTGGCACCGCTGAACCTCAAGCCAGGCATGGTTGTGTGTGACAACGGGCGTAACCTGGTGGCGGCTCTGCAACTCGGCAGACTGACACATGTGCCATGCCTGGCCCTCGTGTTCAATCTAATAGTTCAGCGGTTCCTCAAGACATACCCCAATCTGTCTGATTTGCTCACCAAGGTGCGCCGCATCTGTGCGCATTTCCGCAAGTCCACCACAGATGCTGCCACTCTCAGGGCAGCGCAGCGCCGCCTACAACTGCCCGCTCACCGACTGTTGTGCGACGTGCCCATGAGATGGAATTCGACATTAAACATGTTATCCAGAGTTTACCAGCAGCGCAGAGCGATTGTAGACTGCCAGATGTCAACTTCCACCAGAACTGGTAGTCAGGTCAGTCAGATTCCTCAAGTCTACAATGAGGAGTGGACGTGGATGTCTGATATCTGCCAGGTGTTGAGCAACTTTGAGGAGTCAACACAGATGGTCAGCGGCGATGCCGCCATTATCAGCCTCACCATCCCGCTGCTTTGCCTGTTGAAAAACTCACTGCTCAGCATCAAGTCGGATGCTTTGCGCTTGTCACAAGAGACGGTGGAGGAAGATATGTCGCTTGATAGCCAGAGCACCCTCCGGTCTGTTTCTCAGCGCGTATTGGAGGAGGGGGATGAGGAAGAAGAGGAGGAGAATGTTGGCGAGACAGAAGAGGGTACCAGTGCTCAGTCCTTAACTCTTGAGCGTGTATGGGCTGAAGAGGAGGAGGAGGAGGAAATGGAGAGTCAGGCCAGTGAGGAGAGGGAATTCTTGCGTGTTGGGACTCTGGCGCACATGGCAGACTTCATGTTAGGCTGCCTACCCCGTGACCCTCGTGTTAGAAGCATTTTTTCAAACACTGATTACTGGGTGTTCACTCTCCTGGACCCACGGTACAAGCAGAACCTTTCCACTCTCATCCCTGCAGAGGAAAGGAGTATGAGAGTGAATAGATATCAACAGGCCCTGGTGCACAAGCTGAAACAATTCTTCCCATCTGACGCCGCTAGCGGCAGAGGGCATGGTTCTGTGGGCCAAGTAGCGGGGGAGAGGAGGCGAGCAGGCAGCTTGTCCAGCACTGGCAGGGGAACGCTCTCCAAGGCCTTTGCCACTTTTATGTCACCCCAGCAAGACACTGTCACCTGTCCCCAGTCTAGGCAGAGTAGGGGGGAGCTGTACAGAAAGATGGTGGGGGAGTACCTAGCTGACCATACCAACGTCCGTAGCGATCACTCTGCTCCATACAACTACTGGGTTTCAAAGCTGGACACGTGGCCTGAACTGGCGCTGTATGGCTTGGAGGTGCTGGCCTGCCCTGCTGCTAGCGTGCTGTCAGAGCGGGTATTCAGTGCAGCTGGTGGCGTCATCACCGATAAGCGTACACGCCTGTCAACTGACAGCGCTGACAGGCTGACGCTTATTAAAATGAACAAAGCCTGGATTTCACCGCAATTTAAATCTCCTCCGGGGGAAAGCAGCTAAAGATTTACATTACTTATGTATCTGATTCCTCTTCTCTACTCCTCCTACTCCTCCTCCTCCATGTCGTCTTTGCCTAACGCTGACTAAAAAAAAGCCATTTTTTAGAGGTCCAATTGGCACTCTTTTACCACAATTTTTCAGGAGGGCCCTCTACAGGCCCTCTCTTCAAACAATTTTTTCTGAGGTCCACCTACAGGCCCTCTCTCCAAACAATTTTTCCTAAGGTCCACCTACAGGCCCTCTCTCTAAACAATTTTTCCGGATGTCCACCTACAGGCCCTCTCTCCAAACAATTTTTCCGCAGTGTCAACTACAGACAGTGTAAAACAATGTTTCAGGAGCGTCAAACAGACAGTCCAAAACAATTTTTCAGGATGCGCAAGTACCGACATTTAAAAAAAAAAATTTTTTTTGCTGAGGGTAGACATTATGTACTCCGAAAAGAAAAAAAATTTTGGAGCCTCAACAAAAGCCATTTCACTGCATTCTCAGTCGGACAAAGTCATTGCTGGTGTAACAGCCATGCTGTGTCAGGCTAAATTTTTGGGTGCTTCACCAGCTACCGCATACTAACTCAGTCACTCTGTTGTCACCGCCGCCATACAGGGCCGCAAAAAATGTTTATGTGGTTCGCCTGCTCCCGCAGTGTCACTCGCTCACTCTGTTGTCACCACCATAGTGGTTTGCACTATAGCAGCCCAAGTCTGCACATTCCCCTTTTTATCTCCAAGTGATCTATACTGCATGTCACGTAATAAAATAGGTTCTTTTGCTCTCAGTGATACAAATCCATTTCATAAAATCCTTTCTTTCTCTTTAACTGATCTATACTGAACGTCACTTTTAAAAATACGTCTTTTTCCTCTCTTTCTCTCTCTCCAAACTATTTTTCCGGATAGGTGCCATATATGGTATTAAACTGAGAAGAATACATAGAACACATACCACACTTGATCGAGCTCATAGTTGACAACTGTACCGGTTGATGCTAAATTTTTAAGTTGGGGTCCTACGTTGTCATTCGAACTCCATCCAGCTGTTTTCACCACCACACACGCTAGCCAAGGGGGCACTCCTCTGGCTCTTCCAGCTCAACCTCCTTCCCCCCGGCCTGCCCCCCACCTACAGGCCCTCTCACCAAACAATTTACCCAGGTAGGGGACGTATTAGATATTGTACAGATTTTTTTTTTTGGTTCTTCTTTTAATTGCCTCCTGCGATAGACGGGAATGGAACCCGGGTCAACTGCTTGGGAAGCAGCTATGCTCACCACTTTACCACCAACAGCCACAGCAACTGATAAGAACAGATACTAAACTTGATGTAAGCCAACATTTCGACAATCGATAACCCGAAACGGGTCCGCCGTTGAGCCCGGCATTCGACCACCCTGAGCATTTCACATACTCTGACCGAGTCTGACCCTGGGGCCGCTCATGTACTGCCCACGTGGAGGATTGCGGGGCTTACCTCGTTCACGGTTTCTCAGAATTACTATGCCACTTTCTCCAACCCCTCCTCCTCCACCTTCGAATTACCATCCATGCTTCACCTCCTGCTACCTCAGTCTAACTCGGTCACTCTGTTGTCACCGCCATGCTGCGTCAGGCTAAATTTTTTGGTGGCTCATCTGCTACCTCATCTAACTTGGTCACTTGTTGGTGTCACCGCCATGCTGTGTCAGGCGTATGCCTGCATCGTGTGGCTGGGGATAGGAGAGCAGTGCCAGCATGGGCATGGGTGATGGACCTTCGTTGCACCTAGTTGGGTGCTTCCCTATATATTCCCACCATGCCAGCCATGGGTTGTCCATTATCTAATAACAGGGAAAACAAAAAAATATTTTACAGGAGGGTCAACCGCAGACACTCCAAAACAATTTTACATGAGGGAGTGTCTCCCGGTCTGCCATCGTGTTCAGTCAGGCTGTCAGTAGGTACACCACCTCTGTCGTCTGCAGAAGCGGCCACTATGAGGAAGGCCACGGCAAGAACATCCCCTTTTCAATTGAGAGCAAGTGTAGAATTGTAGGAGGATGACACTTGTCTTCCGCAGTGGATTCACCTTCCCCTTTATCATTGCCAGACAACAGTTGGTGAAAAAGTAATTGGCAATGATGAAGAAAATGTAACGGTGCAGTGGACCGTCTGTGACGCAAAACCTATATATTGCCACCATGGGTTGTACATTAACTAATAACAGGGAAAACAAAAAAAATATTTTACAGGAGGGTCAACCGCAGGCACTCCAAAACAATTTTACATGAGGGAGTGTCTCCCGGTCTGCCATCGTGTTCGGTCAGGCTGTCAGTAGGTACACCACCTCTGTCGTCCGCAGAAGCGGCCACTATGAGGAAGGCCACGGCAAGAACATCCCCTTTTCAATTGAGAGCAAGTGTAGAATTGTAGGAGGATGACACTTTTCTTCCGCAGTGGATTCACCTTCCCCTTTATCATTGCCAGACAACAGTTGGTGAAAAAGTAATTGGCAATGATGAAGAAAATGTAACGGTGCAGTGGACCGTCTGTGACGCAAAACCTATATATTGCCACCATGCCAGCCATGGGTTGTACATTAACTAATAACAGGGAAAACAAAAAAAATATTTTACAGGAGGGTCAACCACAGACACTCCAAAACAATTTTACATGAGGGAGTGTCTCCCCGTCTGCCATCGTTTTCGGTCAGACTGTCAGTAGGTACACCACCTCTGTCGTCCGCAGAAGCGGCCACTATGAGGAAGGCCACAGCAAGAACATCCCCTTTTCAATTGAGAGCAAGTGTAGAATTGTAGGAGGATGACACTTGTCTTCCGCAGTGGATTCACCTTCCCCTTTATCATTGCCAGACAACAGTTGGTGAAAAATTGGCAATGATGAAGAAAATGTAACGGTGCAGTGGACCGTCTGTGACGCAAAACCTATATATTCCCACCATGCCAGCCATGGGTTGTACATTAACTAATAACAGGGAAACAAAAAAAATATTTTACAGAAGGGTCAACTACAGACACTCCTAAACAATTTTTTAGGAGGGTCAACTTCGGACACTCCGAAACAAATTTTTGGGAGGCTCGCCTACAGACATTTGACTGCTACCTCAATCTAACTTGGTCACTTGTTGGTGTCACTACGCTGTCACCATGATGTCTCAGGCTTATGCCTGCGTCGTGGGGCGGGGGATAGCACAGCAGTGCCAGCATGAGCAGTGGTGTCACCTGCAGGCGGTGATGGACCTTCGTTGCACCTAGTTGGGTGCTTCCCTAACATGTGATGGGCATGTGCCTCACCTTTCTTGGTCTGGGTGAGCACAATTGCCATGAGGGTAACCACCAGGCTGTTGCAGGAGAATTTGGGGTAATGGTAGGATTAGGCAGCCTCAGAGGCATCCATGCATGCTGCCCCTGCTGTTTCCTGTCCATTTCCGTGGTGTTTCCATCATTTTCTGATGTTTCCAGGTTTTCACCCAGCCTTCCCTAGGCAGAGCCTTGGTCCCCTGCAAAAATGCTCGAGTCTCCCATTGACTTCAATGGGGTTCGTTATTCGAAACGAGCACCCGAGCATCGGGAAAAGTTCGACTCGAATAACGAGCACCCGAGCATTTTAGTGCTCGCTCATCTCTAGTTGCTATCAGTTACACTATGATTCTGTTCATACTGGCATTCTTTTCTCCATTCTGTCTAGCTTTCAGTACTTTTAAAGACAAAAGTAACAGTCTGCAGAACCGTTCTTGCTATCAAACACAGTTGGAAACCTACCAGAAGCTATTATTAGTCAGTGGATTCATCAAAATTGTGGTGTACCCCAAGGTTCAGTGCTGGGTCCACTTTTATTTAATTTATTTATTAATGATATAGAGGGAGGAATTAACAGCACTGTTTCAATTTTTGCAGATGACACTAAGCTTTGTAGTAGAGTCCAGTCTATGGAAGATGAGCAGAAGTTACAAGCTGACTTGGACACACTGAGTGTTTGGGCATCCTCTTGGCAGCTGAGGTTCAATGTGGATAAATGTAAAGTTATGCATCTGGGTACTAACAACTTGCATGCCTCATATGTCCTAGGGGGAGTAACACTGGGAGAGTCACTTGTAGAGAAGGATCTGGGTGTCCTTGTAGACCATAGACTGCAGAATAGCATGCAATGTCAATTGGCTGCTTCTAAGGCCAGCAGGATATTGTCATGTATTAAAAGAGGCATGGACTCTCGGGACAGGGATGTCATATTACCACTGTATAAAGCATTAGTACGGCCTCATCTGGAATATGCTGTTCAGTTCTGGGCTCCGGTTTATAGGAAGGATGTCCTGGAGCTGGAAAGGGTGCAGAGACGGGCAACTAAACTGATAAGGGGCATAGAGCATCTTAGCTATGAAGAAAGATTGAAGGAGTTAAACTTGTTTAGTCTTGAGGAGAGACGTATAAGGGGGGACATGATCAACCTGTATAAGTATGTAAATGGCCCATACAAAAAATATGGTGAAAAACTGTTCCAGGTAAAATCCCCTCAAAAGACAAGGGGGCACTGCCTCCGCTTGGAGAAGCAAAGGTTCAGACTCCAGGGGCGACAAGCCTTCTTTACTATAAGAACTGTGAATCTGTGGAACAGTCTACCGCAGGAGCTGGTCACAGCAAAGACAGCTGAGGGCTTCAAAACAGGCTTAGATAAATTCTTAGAGAAAAAGAAGGTCACCACATATTAAGAAATCTAGAGTCATGTCTTAAGGTTACCCGTCCCCCTCCCCTTCATCACTCCTACCCCCTCCCTTGGTTGAACTTGATGGACATGTGTCTTTTTTCAACCGTATTAACTATGTAACTATGTAAGATTCATTAGGATCTGTTTGGAAATGAATCCTTGATACTGATCAGGGCTAAAAAGAACAGCACCTGTAAAGGAATAAAGCCTGTTACAAATGTTTTCGTCATTATGCTTACAATACAAAAAATAAATGTACTCACTTATCTCATTATTCCCACAGATCATATGTAGACTTATAGACATATAGAAGTAGAATGGTTGCAGAAATTCAATGTACAATGCATTCAAACTGTGTGAAGAAAGGTCAGTGGTGGTCATAACAGTAGAGCAATTACGTTATAGACCTTTAGCCAATTCTGTTAGGCCATTCCGACATTACTGTACATTACAATACCAGATAATGTGAACAGATTCTTAGTACAGGTACTTTCCGATAAAAAGGTCAATTCAGCTAAAAAGAGCATTTTATTATCAGGTTTCAGGAGAAAATTATAAGCTTTTCAGAGACCACATTTTCAAGCTCCTGTTATAAAGGTTATGTTTGCTAATAGTGTATAATTTTTATGGATAAAAACGACAAGAAGAGACTTGCAAAATGTCAGTCTGCATTTGGAGAAAATGTTAGGTGGGTGGTAACTGCAAGATAGAGTTGCATCATGCTAAGGTCAACTCATACTTCAAGAGAACCTGTCCTCTCCGAAACACCCCCTGAACTAGTGTAAGCGGTGTATAGTGTAAGTGATGCTGAATCCGAATATGTAATTTTTATCTTCATACTCACTTCCATTCTGACGCTGTGCTCCCACAAACCTGCAGTAAAATACATTGAGAGGACTCTTCTTTGAGTCCTCTCCATTATGTGAGTGAGCACCGGAGTCCACTGAGTGCATTTTACTGCAGGTTTGTGGGAGCACAGAGTCAGAATGGAAGTGAGTATGAAGATAAAACTTACATATTCGGATTCAGCATCACTTACACTATACAACGCTTACTCTAGTTCAGGGGGTGTTTCGGAGATGACAGGTTCCCTTTCAATAACATTTTAGGGATAGACTCTGGATTCAGACACATTCTTCTTTATATTGATTTGAACAGCCACCATTTAAACTTCAGACTACAAGTTTTAGCAAAGCATGAAGATAAAAATAAGAAATTTATTTTACCCAAAATGTTTAAGTTTTTGTTGAAAATTCAGTTAATTCATTCCTAACTATATTTTAATGGCTAGACAGAAAATCAATGCATTCTAAAAAATAGTGGGAGAGATTTGCAAATTGAATTAGTCCTAATTCTGACCCAATTTGTCCCATAAATTTGAAGCTCAGACAACAAGGGAAGTGACTAAGCAAAAATGATGTGGTTTAACTCTTAAGGTGCATGGCTTAAATGTGTCACCACGCACAAAACAGTTTGTTGAGATTTTGGAGAATTTTTGGGAGTAAACTAGGCCAACAAATGTAAATTTAGGCCAGACAGTTTAAAGGCGTACAAGATTTATCGTCTAGGCTTAGCCACTGTGATAAATCTGGCAGTTTACTTTTAGCAGAGGTGTAGCTAGGCTTTCCTGCACCCAGGGCAAGGATTCAGCATCACATTTCCCCCCCCCCTCCCTTCCCTGCACACTTACCACTCAAATAGCATAAAGATGCAAAAGCTTAGTGGTGCGCAGAGTGAGCTGCAGCAATTTTTTATTTTCACAAAGCCACTACT
>ONZH01031220.1:0-55889 GCA_900303285.1 Rhinella marina
GTTATACAGTATGGGGAAAGCCACAAGGAGAAATTATACTGTATGGGGGCAGCCACAAGATGTTATAATGTATGGGGCAGCCACAAGAAAACGTTATACTATATGGGGCGGCCATAAGGAAACGTTATTCTATATGGGATTCTCAAAGATGTTATACTTTATTGGGGTTAGTCAAAAGGATACGTTATACTGTATGGGGTTCACAAGGAGATGTTATACTGTATGGGGTTCACAAGGAGACGTTATACAGTATGGGGACAGCCACAAGGAGAAATTATACTGTATGGGGGCAGCCACAAGCCATGGGGCGGCCATAAGGAAACGTTATACTGTATGGGATTCACAAGGAGATGTTATACTGTATGAGGGCAGCCACAAGGAGACGTTATACTGTATGGGGTTCACAAGGAGATGTTATACTGTATGGAAGCAGCCACAAATAGTCGTTATACATAGTTACATAGTCAATACGGTTGAAAAAAGACACATGTCCATCAAGTTCAACCAAGGGTGGGGGTAGGAGTGATGAAGGGGAGGGGGACGGGTAACCTTAAGACATGACTCTACATTTTTTAATATGTGGTGACCTTCTTTTTCTCTAAGAATTTATCTAAGCCTGTTTTGAAGCCCTCAGCTGTCTTTGCTGTGACCAGCTCCTGCGGTAGACTGTTCCACAGATTCACAGTTCTTATAGTAAAGAAGGCTTGTCGTCCCTGGAGTCTGAACCTTTGCTTCTCCAGGCGGAGGCAGTGCCCCCTTGTCTTTTGAGGGGATTTTACCTGGAACAGTTTTTCACCATATTTTTTGTATGGGCCATTTACATACTTATACAGGTTAATCATGTCCCCCCTTATACGTCTCTTCTCAAGACTAAACAAGTTTAACTCCTTCAATCTTTCTTCATAGCTAAGATGCTCTATGCCCCTTATCAGTTTAGTTGCCCGTCTCTGCACCCTTTCCAGCTCCAGGACATCCTTCCTATAAACCGGAGCCCAGAACTGAACAGCATATTCCAGATGAGGCCGTACTAATGCTTTATACAGTGGTAATATGACATCCCTGTCCCGCGAGTCCATGCCTCTTTTAATACATGACAATATTCTGCTGGCCTTAGAAGCAGCCGATTGACATTGCATGCTATTCTGCAGTCTATGGTCTACAAGGACACCCAGATCCTTCTCTACAAGTGACTCTCCCAGTGTTACTCCCCCCTAGGACATAGGAGGCATGCAAGTTGTTAGTACCCAGATGCATAACTTTACATTTATCCACATTGAACCTCATCTGCCAAGAGGATGCCCAAACACTCAGTGTGTCCAAGTCAGCTTGTAACTTCTATACTGTATAGGGACAGCCACAAGGAGAAATTATACTGTATAGGGACAGCCACAAGGAGAAATTATACTGTATGGGGGCAGCCACAAGATGTTATACTGTATGGGATTCACACAGAGATGTTATGCTGTAAGGGGGTAGTCACAAGGAGACGTTATACTGTATGGAGGCAGCCACAAGGAGACGTTATACTGTATGGAGGCAGCCACAAGATTTTCTACTGTATGGAGGCAGCCACAAGATTTTCTACTGTATGGGGCAGCCACAATCAGAAGTTATACTATATGGGGCGGCCATAAGGAAACGTTATTCTATATGGGATTCTCAAAGATGTTATACTTTATTGGGGTTAGTCAAAAGGAGACGCTCTACTGTACGGGGTTAGTCAAAAGGAGACGCTCTACTGTACGGGGTTAGTCAAAAGGAGACGCTCTACTGTACGGGGTTAGTCAAAAGGAGACGCTCTACTGGACGGGGTTAGTCAAAAGGAGACGCTCTACTGGACGGGGGCGGCCCCAAGGAGACGCTCTACTGGACGGGGGCGCCCCAAGGAGACGCTCTACTGGACGGGGGCGGCCCCAAGGAGACGCTCTACTGGACGGGGGCGGCCCCAAGGAGACGCTCTACTGGACGGGGGCGGCCCCAAGGAGACGCTCTACTGGACGGGGGCGGCCCCAAGGAGACGCTCTACTGGACGGGGCGGCCCCAGGAGACGCTCTACTGGACGGGGGCGGCCCCAAGGAGACGCTCTACAGGACGGGGGCGGCCCCAAGGAGACGCTCTACAGGACGGGGGCGGCCCCAAGGAGACGCCTACAGGACGGGGCGGCCCCAAGGAGCACGCTCTACAGGACGGGGGCGGCCCCAAGGAGACGCTCTACAGGACGGGGGCGGCCCCAAGGAGACGCTCTACAGGACGGGGCGGCCCCAAGGAGACGCTCTACAGGACGGGGGCGGCCCCAAGGAGACGCTCTACAGGACGGGGGCGGCCCCAAGGAGACGCTCTACAGGACGGGGGCAGGCAATGGGCCACAAGAGTCACTATACTACATGGGGCCAGCAGGAGACATTTTACTGTCTGGACTCAAGAACTATACTGAAAAGGGGGGGGGGGGGTGTTTGCAACATGGTGACTTTATGCTGTATGGGACAACAATTTGCAACCCCACCCTCATCAGTATAATAATGCCTTGTGGCCCCATACAGTGATGTCTTCTTGTTGCTCCTGTATTGGGGCAACAGGAAGACATTATATTGTATGAGATTATACTGATGGGACTCATGATGACCTTTATATTATTCCCTAATGCCTAAAATAAAAGTTCCAAGTGCCATCACCAGGTTTCTTAATACCGCGGTATATCATTGACACCAGTTTACCGCTCAACCCTACTCTGTTATGCATACCAACTTGTGATTACCAGTGATTGTTTCTCCTGAATAACTTCCAGGTTGCTTCACTCTTGTATTGTTTTTGAAATATAAAAATTTACAGTAAAAAAAAAAATTATCTGGTGCATAAGTTTATTGGGAACCCCCTTTTATGTGTCCATTGTGAGTCACCTCTTCTCTATGGATCCCTGGACCACACACACAGTACATTTGAAAGTCTCTACTATCCCTGTTACATAGTAACAGTTTATAAGGCCAAAAAAAAAAAAAACAAAAAAAAAAAAAACCCACATCTGTCCATCCAGTTTGGCCTGTTTTCCTGTTAGTCAGGTTATTCAGAAAGCCACAGCATATCTGCTGGACTATTCATGTGTCGTTACCTTGGTTCTCCTATCCACAATAGATATGGGCCCACCTGCTTTACCATGAATTCTGCATCCTCTTGATTACTTGCATCTCCAAAATGCACACTCTGGACTGGTATCTTACAGCTAAGCAATGTTCTGTCAAGCTTCCTAGCCAGTAACCAAGTCTGCCAGGATGCGATCTCAGAACTTTACAATACTACACTCCTCACAATACTAGCTACTGGCTGAAAAATTTCCAGGGGATTGCTCACCTTCCTTAACTGAAGCATAACTGAAACAGAAAAAATGCTCTCCATTTAAAATACAGCCCCCCCCCCCCCCCAAAAAAAAAAAAAAAAAAAAAAAAAAAAGGTACAATGGCAACAAACATTTTGTTCAAAAAGCATATATTTATTTAAAAATACCAATACACAAACAAAGCAACAATGTCTATTGTGCATTTATTTGGAGGTGGGCACAATGAAACCACAAGTCACCAATGATGCTTCTACAGGATCTCACTTCTTTTTGGGATCAGGATATATTACATATACAAACATAAAATTGCTAAGCAGATAACCTTAGATTCAATAAACTACAACAGAGAATCTACTTGACCGAAATCTCGAGACCAGTGCAGCAGTCTGCAAAAGGGGGGCATTGTCACAGGCTGTAAGACAGAACTGCACCTCTGGAATGTATTATAGAGCACTAATGGATAATGTTTTAACATTTCACTACCCTACGCTCAATTCCCTTCTATGTCAAGATACCAGAGTTGTAATAACTGTGCTTCTAAAAAAAAAAAAAAAAAATTATATATATATATATATATATATATATATATATATATATATATATATATATATATATATATATATATATATTAGACATTGTCAGTTCTCCAAGTCAATAATATTGAAGATTTGCAAAAGAAACAAATCATGGGCGTCACTAGTGTATTAAAGGAAAGGTTAACAACTAGTGTATTTTATAGACAGCATTTTTAGAGGGGTACTTTACAAAAGCATCAAGTGGTGGTTATGGAAGAGGCAGAAGATTTTTTTTTTTCCAGAAAAACAGCATTTATTTTTTTTTAAATGTTATCTTCCATGGTTTGAGGGGGAAAAAGCCAGTATCTGCAAGCCCTGATGTCTATAGGAAAAAAAAAAATTCTCTTTACAAAAGTGTTCTCAAAATATCTGGAAGATATACACCACTTCAGAGATTTACTGTATGTATAAAGATGTTAAACTGACTTTAGCATCTGCATTTTAATAGCGACCTGGGGAAAAGGGAAAAAAAAAAAAAAAAGTTAGACAGCCATCATCCCATTTTCTTAAAAACTTACCTAGTGATATTATGCACATTCAAGGACAGTACTGTGCAATCATGAGAACTGGAATAAGCACAAGATTATCATAGGACAGAACCTGTTCCATGGTGTCCCAGAAGTGAAAAAGGAGTGGACACCATACTACAGCATTCCTACTAGCTCCTGTTTCCATGGAGCTCTCACCTGATGGGGTATATCAGGGATGCCCAACGCCCAACCTGCGGCCCTCCAGCCGTCACACTTCCATCATGCCTGGACTGCCTACAGCTATCAGGGCAAACTGGAAGTTGTAGTTTTGCTACAGCTGGAGGACCACAGGTTGGGCATCCCTGGGGTAGATCAGGTGATTTTTTATTTTTTATTTTTTTATAAAGCCGATTATACACACACGTTCTATTTAAAAATAAAAAAATGGCTTGAGGGGCAAGGATACTTTCCTGGAAGTTTTTTTTATTTTTAATAAAATTTCTCACTTTTCATTGTGTCCTAGTGTGGGACTTTAATATTTCAGAGTC
The DNA here is from genome assembly GCA_900303285.1 of Rhinella marina. Lineage (NCBI taxonomy): Eukaryota > Metazoa > Chordata > Amphibia > Anura > Bufonidae > Rhinella > Rhinella marina. Next base: position 4,925 of record ONZH01031220.1, read on the forward strand.
TGATCCTGGTTTCATTTCAATACATGCTGTATTGTACTGCATTGAAACGGTCAGTGTCACACTGACAGTGTGCCAATGAGGCCCAGCCCCCAGGCTGCAAAGGCCTGGAGTTGTCATGGCAGCTGTTGGCCCCCTGTCACTGCAGCTCGGGGGACTGATGTAGAGACTGAGGGAGCCAAATGTGATGTTGAGTCTGGTTATGCAATTTATCTTTATACTCACATTTCGATGCTGTGCTCCCTCAAACCTGCAGTAAAATGTACTGAGGATGCCCTTAATCATGTACATAATGGAGATGACTCAGAGGAGTCCCCTCAATGCATTTTACTGCTGGTTTCTGAGAGCACAGCGTTGGAATGCAAGCAAGTATAAAGTTACATAATGTAGTAAACAGCCTGTGATGTTCTGAAATCTGGTGGCCACAGCGAGATGAAATAATTTCTCTTTATTTGTAACCTTAATGACCGTGCGTTTGGAAACTCCTCTGTCAAGTCTTCGAGGTGAAGGGAAATATATACAGCTTCAGGAGAGCTCGACTGCCAGTGCCTCTGTGTCCCTTCTCTTCACCTCTAAGACAAAGGAGTTTCAAGACTCAGAAATGCCTTGTCACAAAGGTTACAAATAAAGAAAAATTGTGGTCATGCCTGCACGTCACATGCTGTTCACTGTCTGCACTTTCCTATTATTCCATTGGTACAGAAAAGGTTGGAGACCACTGCTACAAATCAGTGTTCAACCTTGTAAGAGGCCTTGAGACATGATAAAAAGTAAGCCAGCACCTCATCTGCAGACAACGGTTTCGGGTTGATTGCCCCTAATCAGTGCAGAGCAGAGTACTACCTTAACTGGATGATAAGATCTTTAGGTGTATCTCTGGGGAATTTAATGCAGAGGATGGACAGGACAGACTGTCGTAATGTAGGGCTGTGTTAATGGAGACTGCATACAAGTGCTGCTGCTCACTGCCACATCCCCACCCTCCTCATGTCTCCATCTCCATTCCCACAGAGATTCACCTGTATTCAGGACCATAATCCCTGACAAGCAGAGAGGAGGATGAGGCAACACTTTACCTCAGTGTTCTGAAATAACGACCTCCTGTATGATGACAGGTTTTGTGTGCATAGGATGGCGGACAATTTATTTCTCCTAATGACAGCTCCCTAGACGAAACAAGCCATTATAACTAATAAAAGTTATTTGGGAATATATTTATTATAAAGTAATATTTAAGTATTTTTATAATTCTCGGAGAACCCCTTTAACTCCTGTTAAATGGGAGTGGACAATACAGATACATACTGAAAATTCAAGGTACAAATACTAAAGGTTTTGGGGTGGATGGAAAAATTACTTAACGATGCAACTTACGTGGAGAGTAAGAACGAGACCTGGATCGAGACCTGTATCCACCTCTACTATAGTAAGGTGAAGGAGACCGCCTTCTGTTAAAGTATATAAAAAAAAAAGAAAAAAAAAAAAGGATATAGAATATAAAGATATATATAGCACAGAGCATTATATATTAGATATTTATACTAAAATGCTAGTCATGCCAATTACCTAGAAAACTGATCCCTGTCTTGACCTCCGCGCCATCCTCCGCCTCCTCTGAAATAAAAAAAAAAAAATAAATAAATAAATTTATATATATATATATATATATATATATATATATATATATATATATATATATATTTATATATATTTTTCCATAGAAGCAGAGGGAGAATGCTGAGAGTTGTAGTGCTGCAACAGCTGGAGTGCTAGAGCATGAGCTTGATAACAGGTTCCTACACTTTACAAATATGTTGGTGTCAATGAGGATAGCCTAGTTTAGTGACAGACATGTGGATTGCAGCCCATCTATGCTGTTCATTAATATTTCTATCAGGGTCACCAGCAAGGGAATAAACAGCGTTTTCACAATCAGCCATGCTAAGAGCCAAGATACTCTAGAGCCATCCAATTGGTTTCCATGGAGCAGCAGAGAGGTAGCTGGCCAGCGCAGATCAAGGAACTGAACACTCTGCGCGGGGGTGGCCACCACTGTCGAACGCCCGACAACGAGCAATAAACAAACAAAGAAGAATTAGGAATAGGAAGAGAAGGAGGCCATATTGAAAACACGCATAGGGTAAATTATGCTAGAAGCAACAAAATAAAAAGCAACTTTGCAAGATGAAACAACCCCTTAAATATTAAGTTGTTTCCGAGACCCAGAAGTATGATAAGATGAGGTTTAACACTGACAAATGTAAGGTTATGCACATAGGAAGGAATAATGCAAGTCACCAGTACATACTAAATGGTAAAACACTGGGGGTAACACTGACATGGAAAAGGACCTAGGAATTTTAGTGAACAGCAAACTAAGCTGTAGAAACCAGTGTCAGACAGCTGCTGCCAAGGCCAATAAGATAATGGGTTGCATCAAAAGGGGCATAGATGCCTGTGATGAGAACATAGTCCTGCCACTTTACAAATCACTAGTCAGACCACACATGTAGTACTGTGTACAATTCTGGGCTCCTGTGAACAAGGCAGACATAGCAGAGCTGGAGAGGGTTCAGAGGAGGGCAACTAAAGTAATAACTGGAATGGGTGGACTACAGTACCCAGAAAGATTATCAAAATTAGGGTTATTCACTTTAGAAAAAAGACGACTGAGGGGAGATCTAATAACTATGTATAAATATATCGGGGTCAGTACAGAGATCTCTCCCATCATCTATTTATCCCCAGGACTGTGACGAGGGGACATCCTTTGCGTCTGGAGGAAAGAAGGTTTGTACACAAACATAGAAGAGGATTCTTTACGGTAAGAGCAGTAAGACTACTAGCTACTAGAGATGGGTCGTTGATCCAGGGAGTTAATCTGATTGCCTGATTGGTGTCGGGAAGGAATTTTTTTTCCCCTAAAGTGGGGAAATTTGGCTTCTACCTCACAGGGGTTTTTTGCCTTCCTCTGGATCAACTTGCAGGATAACAGGCCGAACTGGATGGACAGATGTCTTTTCAGCCTTACAAACTGTTACAGTAGGTAATGACAGAGCAGAAGTTCAAAATTAAAGGGGTTATCCAAAAAAAAAAAAAAAAAAAAAAAAAAAAAAAACCCACATGTGCCAGGCCCCTCACAGATAATATACTTACTCCACTCAACCCCCTGGGATGTTTTCCTCAGTGTACAGAGAGAAGTAGCAGTGTCGGTGTGGGGACCAGCAGCCGTGCTGGGAGCGGGTTAACTATATTACATGTAAGGGTTTTTTGAGAAATTGAATAACCCCCTTTAACTATGACTCCTTCAGACTCAGGCTGCAATAGTTATACTTCTGGTTCTTGGCAACTACTTATTATGAACCTATAAGTGGCAAATGGCTGAAATCAGCTGGTCTTGTCACTGCACTATGATGCCCTGGGTGAGGGCAGTATGAAGTTCATTCCAGGCCCCCTTTAAAAGGTTCCCCAAAATAAAGAACTTTGGTTGCAGCAGTACAAAAAACATAACACCCCCCCCCCCCCAACCTTAGGGTTGGGCGATATAAAAATATTCCCACGATAACATTAAAAAAAAAAATTTATCGCGATAACGATATATATCGCAATAAATGCCCATTTAGAATAAAAACAAACACTCAAAACATGTACTCGTGTTTCATTGTCTTGTTGCCCCCATACATTATAATGTTGATGCCCCCATAGAGAAATCTCGCTTATCAGTCTCTATCAGTTTTGTCCCCATGCATTCTGAAAGGAAAGAGATCCGTTCAGGATGCATCAGGATGTGTTCAGTTCATGCAGCTTTCAGTTTTATGAGCAGACACAAAACCACAGCAAGCTGTAGTTGTGTGTCCAGTCAAAAACTGAAAGAAACTGATCAGGTAATGAAACCAATGCAAGTCAATGGTGACGGATCAGTTTTTTTAAGACTAAAAAACCGGGTCACCCATTGACTTTCAATGTATTTGGTGCAGGATCCGTTTTTTTCAGTTTTGATATCACACAACTGCATCCTAACGGAACGGATGCATCCTGATGTACAAAATCAAAACGGATCAGTTTAACTCCGGTATAGAGATCCTCTGCCGGATCTCTGTACCTGAATTAACAACGCAAGTGTGAAATTAGCCTTAGACTCCACTGCCCCATCTAGACAAATCTCTAATATACACAACCTTATTATCAAATAAAACAGGAAATGACCCTGCTACACCATCTAATTTCCTCATTAAACACGGACATTAAAATATATGCAAAAAATAGCAAATAGATTAGTTAATATCCTTCCCTTAATCAACCAGGACCAAGTTGGTTTTATTAAAGGAAGACGCTAAACGTAGAATAATCAACCTTAGACAACACTGTAAGTCATTAAATATCCCTTTTCCTCCTTGTCATTAGATTCTGAAAAAGCATTTGACAGGATACACTGGGGCTACCTAGAACCTGTACTACACAAATTTGTATTAAGTGATTACATAAATGCTGCCATTATGGCACTATACTCCAGAAACATATATACAGAAAGTTTATTCTTCTGGTTTTCTCTCTGAACCCTTCTCTATTAGTAGCTATACAAAACGAGGATGCCCCCTCTTCCCTTTCATATTTGCACAAATAATGGAACCCCCTAGCAGAAACAATTCATACGAACTCAAATATTGGGTATTAAAGTGGGTACAATAGAACATAAAACACTATATGCTGACATACACTACAAACTACCTTATCCAAATTTAATAAGATTTCATATTACAAAATAAATGAAAAAAATATAAAAATCACAAATCTTGAACATAGGCATTCCTCGTAAAATACAATCAGAAATAGTCACCAGTCCATATCAGTCCATATCAGTCCATATCAGTCCATATCAGTCCATATCAGTCCATATCAGTCCATATCAGTCCATATCAGTCCATATCAGTCCATATCAGTCCATATCAGTCCATATCAGTCCATATCACATCCACCAGTCAAAATCTATATAAAGAGAACTATAAACCTTTAACTTCAATACCTCAAAAAATACTTATATACAAACATACAACTATCCTGGGCTGGTAGAATAGCTTTAGTCAAAATGTTTATCCTTTCATTTATATTACATACATTCCGCAGAATTGCCATTCCAATCAAAAATTCCTTTTTCTCTCTCAACTACAAAATGAAATTTCCTAGTTTATATGGACAAAAAAAAAAAAAAAAAAAAAAAAAAAAAAAAAAAAAAAAAACACACAAAGCCATATCTCTTATTATAAAAATGAGTTTGTCTGTTCTCTATGCGCGACCAAACTACTGGACCGATTTTCACCAAATTCGGCACACAGGTACATCAGGTGCCCGGGAAGGTTTTAGACCAGTCTCATCTCATCTCTCTAGGACATAATGTTCCCGAGATATTCCCAAAATATGACCTGCATTAGCCAATATTAGCCTGACAGCATTGGTTTTAAACCCCAACTGCCATTCTCTGCACAGACGCACACAGGGAGGGCAGGTTTCCATAACAGCCAGGTAATTAGCAGCCAGCTGAGGATCTCAAGTAACAATCCAGTCATTTCTATTCAATGCTTTAAAGGGGCAGAGCGCTGTGGATGATACTGTTAAAAGGGGTATTCCGGTTACCATAAATATAACTTATGTTTTAGACTAATTTAGACTACGACCGTTCAGTAGTAAATCTTCCACTGATACCCATTGCACGTCCTCATAAATTACCATGGCACCAACCTGCGATTCACACCACTCTCAAAAGAAGGACTTACAACACCTGCTCCAGGTTTCACTAAGCCACACCCAGACTGTCAGGCCACGCCCCCTTGCCCCTCCACAGCCAATTGGGATTGAAAAAAAATGAAGGTAAAAATAAACTTCTGTCAGCTGCAGGGGTGGGAGGGCGAGTTTCTCTCTGCAACAACACACAGAAACATTAGATGAAATAGACTAATATTACACTACTACCGTTCAGTAGTTATAAAAGATGTTTTCTTCCACTAAAAGGACTTAAAATCAAACCCCCCCAAGGTCCCACTAAACCACAACCCCGGTCAGGCTACGCCCTCTCCCACTCCGCAGCCAAATTGGGGATTGAAAAAAAACGAAGGTAAAAATAAACTTCTGTCAGCTGCATTGACTTTCTCTCTGCAACGACACACAAACATTAAATGAAATAGATGAAATACACCCAGGCGAAGCCGGGTCTTTCTGCTAGTTAAGTATAAAAGCCACCTGGAAAAATTATGTCAATAAATACCCTATATCGAACAAAATCAATCTACACCAATTACATATATTAAAACAATTTGTCCAGATATCAATCTCTAACTGGGACCTAACTGACTCAAATACCCAACACAAATTACACTCATTCACCCATTTAGCTTCCCAATACCATTTACCTAAAACAGACTTCAATAAATATGTAAGAATCAGACACTTTCCCAAATGCCAATAAATGACCCAATATTTCCTAAATCTGCATTTACATTTTTCTCCACTCAAAATCCGATCGTGAAAGGTATTTCCAATTTCTATGCTGATATTATCAACGAAAATAACCTTAAGAATAAATATTTACTACAACGGGAAAAAGACTTCGGAACAACCTACCCCTCTGAAGATTGGAGATCCACGTTCAACTGGACTAACATTTCTAAAAGGAATGCATCACTGATGGCATCCAACACCAGTAAAACCATATCAATCCCAACTACTCGGATATATGATAGAAAAATTGTTGAGCCCAAGGAACCCATGTACATCTATGGTGGACGTGCCCAAAAATTCAAACATTCTGGAAAACAATATTTGAACTAAACAAAACGCTAAATATGAACATCCAACCATCTCCAGATTTTGCCTTATGTTTTCTACCAAACACAGTAAAACAGTGGGATCTCATACTACTAGCCGCACAAAGCCTCATAACACAAAAATGGAAAAGGCCAGAAATCTCAGTATGGACATTCGTCTCACACACATACAGCATGGGAATTAAAGTTATCTCTGAAAAAATAAATTATTGGCCTCTATGGAACCCAAACTATCTCAGTACCACACCAAACTAAAGTCTCCCTTACTCAGGTAATCTCCAAACTAACGATATAATTTGCCCATTATAGCTAAACTATAAAACTGTACAATAACTAATCTTTTTAAGGATAAATATATATCTACATATATACATACATATGTGCAAGTATTATGTATACACGCATGTTATTTATGGAAATGTTATGCATGTACGTACAGGTGTGTGCCTGTCTACACATGTATATTTACTTAATTACATTTAATGCTTATATACATATATAACTATACATTTAACTATTTAAATAACTCATATTGGCATGTCCAACCCACCCCTATCCCTCCTAATCTTAATACCACTATACCAATAGTGGCTAAAGACTGAAGTACTAATTTGTCGTTCATAATATATAAATATATAAACAGGGCGCTTGCGTGTATATGTATGCAAGTATGTACGTATGCACACATGTATATGCATGGATCATTAACAACTCGATTATTATAACGACAAATTATTCTCCACAGTTCACTTAATACTATATAATTTAACCACTCCAACTAAATAATGACAATACCAAAAAACTGTTATAAAAGTTCCTTGATATATTGTTATATTCAACACCTAATATGTAAACTTATAATATATCCAAAACTAATAAAAAAAAATATTATCAATAAAAGTAAGAGCACAGGGAACGGTGCGTTTAAGGGGTGTGTGTTGGGCGGCGGTGGGGAATCAAATAAAAATAGAAAATCCATTAATAAAGTATATTACAAAGTTTTTAGGGCATTACGGACAGCCTAATAAAATTTTAGTCAAAGGTTTAGTTACTCTAAGGAAACCTATAAATAGCCACAGTTCTGACTTTACCTGTAAGATGAACGGCTGTAGTAATCCCGGTCATCATATCCTCCCCGGTCATAACCTCGATCGTAGTAGTCTCTTCGGCGAGAGCTGCCACTACTGTAGAAGTTAAATTGAATGGGGAGAGAAAGGGGGAGAAGGAAAAAAAAAAAAAAAAAAAATGTAAACACTCATACTTCAACAGCAAGCTTACATCAGACATGAAAAGGATCTACAAATATACCGTATTTTTAGCTTTATAAAGACGCACTTTCCCCCTCCAAAAGTAGGGGGAAAATTGCTGTGCATCTTATAAAGCAAATACTAGTGAGCGCTTCCATTATGGGGTCTGATATGATGATCTAATACGAGGTCTGATGAAAAATAAATTTCTTATTTTCCTACTCTAAAATCTTGGGTGCGTCTTATAAAGCGAAAATTAATTTGTTCACAGGATGTATCCGTATAGAAGCTGTCAGAGTCTAGGAGAGAGAGCGCAACTGGACCGAACAATGATCCATTCAACTGAATGGATATTTTTAACATGAGCGATTTTCTGTGTGGACCACTGGGTCTGTGCTGGAGTAGTGTATTCAACTTTGAAAAAGCTGCTGGAAGGGTAATTAGTAGAGATGAGCAAGCAGTGCTCGTTACAAGCACTGTAGCGCTTGGGTCCCGTGTGAAATGCCCGCAGGCATTGCGGATCCGTCCTCAGCTGCATGTAAGTCAATGAGGACGGATCGTTTGGTATGACACTCATACCAAACGGTTCCGTTCTCACCCGTCTTAAAGTCAGTGGGGACGGAACCGTTTGGTATGAGGATCATACCAAACGATCCGTCCTCATTGACTTACATGCAGCTGAGGACGGATCCGCAATGCCTGCGGGCATTTCACACGGGACCCAAGCGCTACAGTGCTCGTAATGAGCACTGCTCGCTCATCTCTAGTAATTAGTTATTTGCTTATTTTCTTAATTTTGTGTTGACGTATTGGAGCTTCAGAATCAAATATTAGTCTAGCTATAGAGTTATGATCTCCAGTTTAACTGGTCTGCAAAACATTGATACTGTAATTAAGACATTTATATTACTGACAAACTGTACTGTTCTAGGGGTCAAAATAGAAACCCTTCCACATGTTCATCTGTCACAAAGTCTAGGAGAAGCTCAGCCCCATACAAGTGAATGGGCTGAGCTGCAATACCAAGCACAGTGGCTATACAATGTACAGCTCTGTACTTGCAGTTCGAATGCTTTCAGCCTCTTCTGTGATTGCCAGCATCCTTACAGGCCACAGAGGATGCCAGTAACACCCCTGGAAGGAAAAGCTTTCGGGTTTTTGACCACTTAGATGTCATGATCGGCATTATTGCTTGTCTCAGTAATTAGCTGCAGGTCTCTGCTGTTTGAAATAGCACAGACCCACCGGTCATGACTGCTGCAAGTGCGAGCGGGTGCCATGTTTGCTTTTGGCTCCAGTGCAGTACATGAACGGCATTGGTAGCGAAAGGGTTCAAATCTTGGAAAAAAAAACCCTTTAAATAAATATCACAATCCCCTCTCTCTCTCTCAAACACTGTTGTATGCAGTGCTCCTGTGGTACTCTTGCAGTTTTTACATGTGAGGCGACGTGCCCGGATACAGCACATGACCGCGTCAGCCAATAGCTGTCCTCAGCAGCAGAGAACAATGATTAGCTGCATTAATGAAGTGCCATATTCAGACATGTCATAACTGCAGTTTCAAAACAAATAGCAGGAACACCGCAGGCACACTGGAGAACAGTGCTGAAGAAAGTAACATTTAACACAATGTCTGAAATTAAACTAGAGTTAGGCAGAGAGACCATCTAATTTATACTTACTAGGTTGGTCTTCCCATATAAATCCCAGGTGTAGGAGTATGCGGCCTTTTAGTTATTGAGAAATCAACTCTTATCCTCCTTCCATCCAATTCCATGCCATTGGCACGTTCCTTTGCCTGTAATTAAATCACATATCTAAGATATGCAATACACAGATCAAACAACTTAGGCCACCTGCACACATTGCTTAATATGTGAGTTCTCTTCAGCAGCATAATACAGTATCAGCAAAGTGTCAGATTATACAAACGAACACTGTGGATTTTTGTTTTCTGTGCAGAAATTGACCTGCATCTCTGATCTCCACATCTGCAGCATGTCAAATATATATATTTACAGTTTTACCTGCAGCTATCACCCTTTCCAGTGAAAGGCATAAGCACATTTCATCTGCACCAAACTTCAATTATTTTGGTGCCGACATGCTGCAGAAACACAAATCCGCATGGAAATTTGAGCAGATCTTATGTGGGTCACCCGCACTTGTGTGCAGGTGGCCTTAAAGGGAATCAGTCACCTCTGGCAAGCTGTATTAAACACAGTAACATGCATAAAACACCTGCCACTCACTACACAGCAATAATTTGTACATCAATGTTCAATTTTATCTCAGACCATATAAGGCTGCTTTCAGACAAACAAGTGTCATGCTCTGGACTCACAGCACCAGTCCTGAACTTCCAGTACTGCCAGGATCACACAGCATTATATTGATTTATGATGCTATGTAACCTTTACAGGTCTGGAATGTATTAGATAGCACTGACAGTATTAGGTATCCAATACATTCCAGACCTCTAAGGGTTACATAGCATCATAAAGCTATGCGACCCCCAGCAATGCTGGAAGTTCAGGACAGGTGCTGCAAGTCCAGAGCGTGACACTCGATCGTCTGAAGGCAGACTAAAAACCCAGCTCCGTAGAGCTCTTTGCACATACTAGTAAGTATGGGCAAGTCTCAAGGGGGAAAAAAAAAAAAAAAAAAAAAAAAAAAAAAAAACACACACACAACACATTCTCTGTATAGTTAGTTGTTAAGGTTGGAAAAAAACCTGTAATCCTGCTATATCAATCCCTGGGTCAATGTCCATCTTCCTTTTTAAAAGGGGCTGGGCCAAAGGGAAAGGGTGCGTAGAACAAGATTTCTATACATTGTCATAAGCATCAATGTTATTTTGGATTAAAGTCATCTAAACCCTTTTTGAAGCCATCTACTGTATTTGCTGTGACCAGCTCCTGCGGCAGGCTATTCCAGAGATTCACAGACCTTACTGTAAAGAGGGGAGTGGCCCCTTGTTTTTTTGAGGGGGTTTATCACAGGATATCTTCCCTTGATATTTTTTGTATGGTCCGTTTATATATTTGTACAGGTTAATCATGTCCCCCCTTAGACGTCTTTTTTCAAGGCTAAATAAGTTCAGTTCATTTAATCTTTGCTCATAACTAAGATCTTCCAAGCCCTTTATCAGTTTAGTGGCTCTCCTCTGTACCTTTTCTAACTCCATGGAATCCTTTTTATGGACTGGCGCCCAGAACTGAACCGTGTATTCAAGTTGAGGCCACACCAATGCTTTGTATAGTGACGATATTACATCCCTGTCCCGCGAATCCATACCTCTTAATACAAGACAAAATTCTGTTGGCCTTAGAGGCAGCTGACTGGCATTGCATGCTGTTATTTAGTCTATGATCTACTAATACACCCAGATCCTTCTCAACAAGTGACTCTCCCAGTGTTACTCCCCCTAGGACATATGCTGCATGCAGATTATTTGCCCCCAAGTGCATAACTTCACATTTATCTATATTGAACCTCATTTCCCAAGTGGAGGCCCAAACAGTAAGTTTGTCCAAGTCAGCTTGTAACTTATTAACATCTTCCATAGACTGGACTGTATTACAAAGTTTGGTGTCATCTGCAAAAATAGAAACAGCACTAATAATCCCATCCTCTATGTCATTAATGAATAAGTTAAATAATAGCGGACCCAGCACTGAACCTTGGGGAACACCACTTATAACCGGGGACCATTCAGAGTGGGAACCATTGACCACAACTCTTTAGATACGATCATGAAGCCAGTTTTCAATCCAATTACAAATTATATTTTCTAAACCAATAGACCTCAATTTACCCATTAGTGGTCCATGTAAGACAGTATCAAACGCTCAGGTTACTATGACAGCTTCTGTTCTTAGTAAAACCATGTTGGCTATCACCTATTATATTATTGACAGTTACATAATCCTGTATGTAGTCCCATATAAGGCCCTCAAACATTTTACCCACTATGTATGTTAAGCTTACTGGTCTATAATTTCCTGGTGAAGACCTAGCACAATGGGGAGGGAGAGTTGGAGAAAACAGTACAGGAGTACTAGTGATAAAATTATCCATACTTTTTCAGGCATTTCATATAAAGTTATCAGTATTCTTACAAATTTAATATTCTCACCTCCTTAGCATCCTCTACATTTTCAAAATAGACAAATGAGAATCCTCTTGATCGTCTTGATTGCTGATCATACACAATTGAAACATCCGCTATCGGACCATATTTTGAAAACACTTCTCTTAAGTCACGTTCTGTGGTATAAAGACTTAAGCCAAAAACACCCAAACAACAGTTGGGATCAGGGTTTGCCTAGAATGTAAAAACAAAGTGCTCAACATTCTCCCATTAGATGCCCATTAAAATGTTAAGGTGGTATGAAAAATTCAATTGTGAAAAGTAACCTACTCTATTTCCAACATGACGACGTCGATTTGACATAGGAGAGTGGCTATGGCTGTGACGACGTCGATAATCTCTGCTATATGAACGGCTTCTCGATCTTCTGTGAGATCTTGAACGTGTACGAGATCTTGTATAGTGACGACGAGAACTTCTCCTTGACCTGGATCTAAGTGACATGGGGGCAAGAGGGTTTAGCCGAGTGACTAATTCCTGCAGAGTTTTTCCTCTAGCATAAGACAACTTTATAACACATATCTAGCTAATATATGCACATTAACCCATAACATGCAAACTGCATTATGAAAACAAACCTTGATTCAGATCTTGACCTAGATTTGGATCTTGAACGTCTTGACCCCTCTTTAGAGCGAGATCGTGCTGGAGAATGATTGGGAGAGTGACTTGCAGACTTGCCTGAGCGTCGAGCACTTCCACTCCTTGAAGCAGATCGAGATTCCTGAATACAAACAATACATTTACTACAAATAACCCTGCATCAAATGTAAGAAAAATCTCCTTTGAAGCTGAAGTAGTCTTTACTAGGAGTTGAATGCAAACTTAATGACAACCCCATTTTTTACCTACGTGTTTTACCCTGTATGCTCTCTTTAACAGATAATGCATGCATAGAGTTTATATATACAGGGACACAGAAACAGACTAGTAATTACTTAGCGTAGAGCTTTATGATCCCAGATTACTTCTTATCTTAACTTCATTTTTATTTCTTTCTTCATTCTTCATTTTCAAAATTCTGACTTCTTTTCATCTTCCCCACTTCATACATATTCCTCAAAATTCTACAAGTAGGGCTTCACTTCTGACAATTAGCATGCATATTTTTTCATATTTCAGCTTCACTTATTTCTGAGCTTCAAAAAATTCTCATATAATAAACGTGTCAAATGATGACTTCTGTATTTTCCTTCTTCAATATTAACCTTAACAGAAAAAGAACAGGATGGAGTTTAAAATCTTTAGGATCAAAACTCTGAGAACGCTAAGTAAAAAAATAAATAAAAATATTAAATATCTGAGTGCCGAGTTCACTAAATACTTGCCTTCAAATGTGAAATAGCTGCTATTCTACCGGGCCCAAACTGCAGCATGCAGTCAATCTCGATTACACTAGATCAAATGAATTGTGTCAAAATTCAGATTGGAATGCCTGACATCGTGCTTGCTTTAATTCCCTTCCTGGACTGAATGCACCCCTTGATTAGAAAAGGCACAACATTGATGCCAGTTGTTACTGAAATAAAATCTGCAGTGTGTGACTAACAGCTGCTCAAAGTGCCAAACTAGAGGGCAGAAAAAAAAGCACTTCCTGGAATCTCAGTCCCACTTGGCTACTCACTCACATTTCTAAGGCATCATGGGGCATATGTCATGTTCAGAGCTGCCAACAGTCCATGAAAATGTGATCGGCCGTGAAGTCTCAATCTGTCTGGTACTTCAGGGGGCATCTGCCAGCAGATTTGTAGGAAATTGGCTGACCTGCTGCATGAGCACTTAGCAGCTGAAGGCATATGTGTTCGTCCTGTGTTCATATGCACCCACATTGCTGTTACCCTCTGCACTTTGATTTACAGGGCCGGGCAGTGTAAACGTTATCACACCTGCCTGGCCCCGTCAATAAAGTGCAGAGCGCTAGGCCTCTACATTCCCATTGCTCCTAGAGGCTCATTTGGATATATTAGAACATCATATTTCTCAGCGATGCAGGCACATATGATATGAACACGGGACCAACACAGATGTCTTTAGCCGCCAGGCGGACATGTAACAGGTCAGCCAGTTTCATACAAATCTGCCAACAGATGTCCTTCAAACTGTTCCCAACTGGGTGGGTGTGTGTGTGACACACACACCAGTGGTCAGGACTTTAAATATGGTATCCACTCATAGCAGCTAGGTGCCTGCTGTTTTAAACAGCATGCACCTGGGGCTCATGTCTGCGACTGGCGATAACTTCAATCGCAGACTTTTAACTCCTCTGATCCCATGGTTAAGTGTGACCACAGCATCTGGAAATGAAAGGACCCGGAAGTGCGGGCTTTCAGGTGTGTTCCAGCTCCCCCCGGCAGAATTCAGGGGAGCCGGAGTGTGTGCGCGCAGCAGTTCCTGTCCTCCTGTAGCACATGGACTGTTGTTCAGAATATCAGGAAATATAAAGAGGACCCCTCCCCACAAAATGCAATCTGAAACACCATGCTGTTGAGCAGTAAGAGCAGTGAGACTATGGAACTCTCTGCCTGAGGAGGTGGTGATGGTAAGTTCACTAAGAGAATTCAAGAAGGGCCTGGATGTATTTCTGGAGGGTAATAATATTACAGGTTATAGTTACTAGAGATGGGTCGTTGATCCAGGGAGTTATTCTGATTGCCTGACTGGAGTCGGGAAGGAATTTTTCCCCCTAAAGTGAGGAAAATTGGCTTCTACCTCACAGGGTTTTTTGCCTTCCCCTGGATCAACTTGTAGGAAAACAGGCTGAACTGGATGGACAGATGTCTTTTTTCGGCCTTACAAACTATGTTGCTATGTTACTATGTTAGGAGAAGCCAGGCAAATTGATATATAGTTTTATGGGAAAAGCTTCAGTAAAACCTGTATTTTATATCAGATTTTTTCACCTCCTATGAATTCCTGTCTGGAGTTATCAGTGATTGATGGCATTGTGAATACATGTGTTCATACAGACATAGCTCTCAGTCACTGGTAACTCTTCCCTGTACCAATAGCTGTTCACAGGAAGTGGAAAAAAGCAAAGATATGCTTAATGCAGAAATTACAGCTTTTACTAAATCTCTTCCCACAAAACTATATATCAATCTGCTAAGCTTCTCCTGCTCTATAACAAGGCAATTCGATTTCTGGTGATAGGTCTTCTTTAAGATGGAAAATACCTGTAAAGTCTGTACTGTAGTCTTGTAAGTCTCCTAGGTCATTCTAATTAAGGCATGTCAAACTCGTGGCCCTCCAGCTGTGGCAAAACTACAACTCACAGCATACCACGATAGCTGTAGGATGTGCAGGCATGATTGGCCACAAGGTTGACATCCATGTTCCTCAAGAAGATCCCCAAGGACTGGACTACACTCTAAACCAAGGAAGCCTTATCTAAAGATTTTTTTTCTTCATTTAAAAGCTACTTGAAGATCCCTGGCACACAAGGTGGCCACCCAACAGCCCTTAATTGTAGAATATAAAACTTCTAGAGAATGTGCTAGTTGAGCCTCAGTAATTAAACATCAGCACTCCCTCCACAAGAATACCATCCATTCTAGCTACTAAGCTACCACTTAAGAGCACACCTGGTATTATTTATCAGGGATCTGAAAGGGTTTTAACCCGAAACACGCAAGTTTGCAATAAAATAAATTTTAAATTAAAAAAATCTTCTGGATCCTTGCCCTGCCCAGCACCTTCCTTTCGCACTGACCTTTTTCGAGTCTCCTTTATTTCTCTACCTACTAAAGGACATCAAAACTCGCCAATGGCATTTACTAGCACCTCCAATTGAGGTACAATACAGTCAACCACAAGTTAGGATGTGTTCACACTTCAGTTATTTCCATCAGTTATTGTAAGCCAAAACGAAGTGTGGGTCAAAAAAAAAAAAACAGAACAGGTGCAAATCTTTCCATTATAACTGATCTCCAAGTAGGCTTCACTACTGGCTTTGGCTCACAATGAGTGATGAGTACTTGACCTGAGAGTTCTTGTGCCGCTGCTGTGGTTCTCCTAGCCAAGCTCTAATTACTCAGCTGCAGCAGCACGGTCGTGAGACCGCTTCAGCCAATCAATGGCCTAGCCGGGAGCACCACTGAGGCCAGTAATCAGCTGCAGCTGGATAAATGGAGCCTGTCTGTGAGAACCAAAGTGGTAGTTTGACATCAAATTTGACAACAAAGGACAGGGAAGTGGGGAATTCAGCACTCCCCAGGGCTCTGTACTCACTGCTTCATAGTCCTCAGCTGTGTGTGTTGGGTCACAGCACAGCCGAGGCAGGAAGAGTGAGAAAGCGTTGGAGGTGAGGAGTGCCAGCTTCCAGAGGAGGAGAGGTAAGTGGATTTATTTTATTTGCTTTGAGGCTGATATATGGCATGGAGGTCCGTATTTATATTGGGGCTATTAGCTGAGGTCTGAATGGGGGTTATTCAAATTGGGGTCTGAACCAAGTCTGATTGGGGGCCAATCCAAGTTTTAATGAAAAATATTTTTTTCTTATTGTCCTCCTCTAATAACTAGGTGTTTCTTACAAAGCGAAAAATGGTACCTTTTTTTTTTTTAATGAAGGCGAATCTCAAGAGTTATCCAATTTAAAACAGTTACTACACCAGCTAGGTATACAGACAATCTACTGGTTTCTGAGCCAATGGAAGAATAAATGACCAGAGAAGGCAGAAAAATTGCATCAATAGAAATATCATTTACTGTAGATCTACACAGTTAATGTTAAACAGGCTTACCAGGCTTTTATTTTACGCTTTGACAGAGTATTTTCTTTTAAAGAAGAACTCCGGCAAAAAATGTTATTCTCTGACCTGCTAGAAGGGTACATGATGTAATCTGTAGTGAATGTCATTTTCTTACCAGTGGCTGCATTTGTGAGTTATATCTCCCTTAGGGCCCTTGCAGACGAGCATGAGACACTTCTCCCGCACAGCGGGCCCTGGCTTGAACCCCCCGGCACTGAACGGGGTTACATAGCATTATACTGATTTATGATACTATGTAACCCTTACAGTTCTGGAATGTATTGGATAACACTAACAACATTATGTTAATGTTATCCAACACATTCCAGAACTGTAAGGGTTACACAGCATCATAAATCAGCAATCAGCCTCTCCAACTGATACAGCATCTTATGTGTGGACAGGAAGTCAGTTTCTCTATATATTCCTATGGGAGCCTCAGTGTCAGTCCCATAGGAATGAATAGAGAAGTAACCGACTTCCTGTCCTGTGTCAGTTGGAGATCAGAGAGTTGGTCACATGACACAGCTACAATTAGAAGAGAGGGGATAACTCACAAATACAGTCACTGGTGAGAAGATTACATTCACCATAGATTACATCATACACCTTTCTAACAGGTCAGAATAAAAAGTTTGCGGGAGTTCTACTTTAATATATCCCACCACTCCAGTCTCCACTGGGTCTGGATGTGACCAATGCAGTCACTCACTGGCCTCTCTGGTCATGTCTGCATGAATGGGTTGTATCCAGTAAAGCCAGTGATTGGCTGCAGGCAGTCATGTGAATTGCACCACTGGAGATGGTCATCCACATCAATACACGGCCGCCTTCAGGCTGGTCACCATCGCAGCCTGCTATTGGCTGCTCCCACTGTCTCCAAATGTACCGGGAAGATGCAGCGGTTGCCATGCAGGTGAGCAGGTAATTATAATCCATACAAGGGGCCGTTCATATCTTATGGTAGGTATATCTTAGGTATTGGATAACCCCTTTAATGCTACAAAGAAAAAACAGGTGTCCCCACTGTCAGTCTGCAGCATTTTCAGCATAATCCTGAAAAACAGTCATGCAGAAAAAACTGCACAGGACACAAGCCAGAAGCCCAAGATGACCATGCTGAGGGGGCAAGGCAGTGCAAAAATGGAAGGGTCCAGCGCAGAGCACTGCAGGGAGGCTCTCGTCTTAGGGCTTTATTACACTTGAAGATATCTGGCTATGCCCTAAAAGTATTGCCGATTACCTGTTCATCAGGCAACTGCAATTTTTAAGCATTGTAAAAAAGAAAAAAAAAAAAAAAAATTGCTAGGAGCAGATCCGGTTGTCTAATCACAATCTGCTACTAGAAAATAATAAGTCAGTATGGGGACAAGCAATTGCTTTAGTGATCGCCCCTCCCCATACTGCGGAGGAGATCACTGCATATAATAAGAGTCATCTCCTCCACAGATGAGCGGACGATTGCCGGGAAGAAAAGCTTCCCTCTTGACAATCACTTTCAAAATTGTTTAGTGTAATACAGCCCTCAGGCTAGTTTCAGACTCGTGTGTCCACTGAAACACATTGGAGGACTTTTATCAAGGCTGGTGTATCCATACGCCTGTCGATCTCCCTGCACTGGCACGAGATGCACCTAATATAAGGTGCCACTTAAAGGGTTTCTGTCACCAGTTTTGGGCATATAAAACAGGATGACATTTGCAATGTGCAAATGTCACCTGATGCCCAAACTGGTGATCATTTTTTTACTGGTGCCCCCGTTTTTGAAATAAATCATCTTTTGTTGTATGCAAATGAAGCTTACTAGGTGCAAGGGGCGGTTACCTCGCACCTAGTAAGCTCCGTTTGCCCACCCGCGGTCACGCCTACCTTCACTTGATTGACAGGGCCAGGCAGCTTGTTGGATCCTCTGCCGGCCCTGTGCTCCATTCAAATCCCGCGCCTGCGCCCTGCGGAATAAAAGCGGCGCAGGCGCAGTGAGCGGCGCTGGCCGCCGGGCTCCCGGCTACCTCACTGCGCCTGCGCCGATGACGTCATGTGTACTCTGACGTCATCGGCGCAGGCGCAGTGAGGTAGCCGGGAGCCAGCGCCGCTCACTGCGCCTGCGCCGCTTTTATTCCGCAGGGCGCAGGCGCGGGATTTGAATGGAGCACAGGGCCGGCAGAGGATCCAACAAGCTGCCTGGCCCTGTCAATCAAGTGAAGGTAGGCGTGACCGCGGGTGGGCAAACGGAGCTTACTAGGTGCGAGGTAACCGCCCCTTGCACCTAGTAAGCTTCATTTGCATACAACAAAAGATGATTTATTTCAAAAACGGGGGCACCAGTAAAAAAATGATCACCAGTTTGGGCATCAGGTGACATTTGCACATTGCAAATGTCATCCTGTTTTATATGCCCAAAACTGGTGACAGAAACCCTTTAATTAGGCAATCTGCCCCATGTCAGCTTCAGGCTGGTGTAGACATCAGCTGTAACTTCCGCCAGTTAAAGTAAATGCATCAGGTGGCATAAAGCCCCTACCCTTGTTATCAGCACTTCAGAAAAGTGGTGAGATCAGTCACAAATTGTGGCGCCCTTTAATGGTGTAAAGTGCTTGACAAATGTCCCTCACTCTAGAAGGAACACTGCTCATCTAAACAGGATTTGCGGTGGCAACGATTTATGATGTTGTGAATTCCTCCCTGACCATCAGTCTGCTGAACCGTAGTCATAATTCAGTAAATTCACATCATAAAATTGTAAGGCTGCAAGTCCACTTCAGATGAGCAGGGTGGACACATTCATCTGAAAGTTGCCCTACAGTCAGACACAGGAGTGAGACTAGCAATGTGCATGGCCAGCTTTATGACAGGATTCCTATCACATTGACTCTGCATCCGATAGGTGTAATTTGTAAAAATATTGTAGACCTCGAGGACATCCCTTAAAGGGTTTCTGTCACCAGATTTGGGCATACTAAACAAGATGGCATTTGCAATGTGCAAATGCCACCTGATGCCCAATCTGGTTTTCTTACTGTAATCAGATCAGCCGTTTTGTTAAAAAAAGCACTTTTATAATATGTAAATTAGGCGTACTAGGTGCAAGAGGCGTTTACCTTGCACCTAGTAATCGCCGTGTTCCAACCTCTAGTGCCGCCTCCTGCTTCCTGATTGACAGGGCCAGGCAGCTTGCTCGATGAGCTGCCGGCCCTGTCCTCGCTCGAAATCCCGCGCCTGCGCCGTGCGGAGTAAAAGCGGCGCAGGCGCAGTGAGTTCCGCCGGCCGCCCGGCTCCCGGGTCTCTCAGTGCGCCTGCGCAGTGAGAGAGCCGGGAGCCAGCGGAACTCACTGCGCCTGCGCCGCTTTTACTCCGCACGGCGCAGGCGCAGTGAGAGAGGCAGGAGCCGGGCGAACTATCTGCGCCGAATTTAGCCTACACGGAGCAGGCGCGGGATTTCGAGCGAGGACAGGGCCGGCAGCTCATCGAGCAAGCTGCCTGGCCCTGTCAATCAGGAAGCAGGAGGCGGCACTAGAGGTTGGAACACGGCGATTACTAGGTGCAAGGTAAACGCCTCTTGCACCTAGTACGCCTAATTTACATATTATAAAAGTGCTTTTTTTAACAAAACGGCTGATCTGATTACAGTAAGAAAACCAGATTGGGCATCAGGTGGCATTTGCACATTGCAAATGCCATCCTGTTTAGTATGCCCAAATCTGGTGACAGAAACCCTTTAAGTGACAACCCATCTGCATTCCATGGATTACAGATTAGGATGGCAGTGCCTTTGCCAAACTTCTTAAATGGCTGGTCGCCATTAAAGGGGTTCTGCAGTTGTTTTAAACTGATGATCTATCCTCTGGACAGATCATCAGCATCTGATCAGCGGGGGTCCGACACCCAGGAGTGCCACAGCCTTCTCTGTGTTCTCCTCAGGCCCACTAACGTCACGACTAGTATCACTGGCCTGGGCAGGGCTAAGCTCTGTTCACACAAACAGTTTAGTCGCGCCCAGGCCAGTGATACTTGGCCCGCGGTAAACAGTGAGAAGGGCGAGGCGCTCCTGCAGCGCCGCTGCCTTTTCAAACAGCTGATCAGCAGGGGTCCCAGGGGTCTTGGACCCCCGTCGATCAGATGCTGATCTAGCCAAAGGATAGATCAGTTCAAAACTGCAGAACCCCTTTAAGGGTCTCATATCCCTAGCCGTGGTGCGTCACCCAGTGCTGATAGTGCAGCCTCTTCTACTGAACATCAGTTTAAAACCATCACTGTGCTGTAAACCTAGGGTCCATCTGCCCATGAGTTACGTGTACATTGTCTAGGAAGGGGTTAATGTCCGCACCTTGTCCATTATTCAGTGCAGATATTTTACTTACCATGTGAAAGGGGTATATCATACACCATTTACAGCAATTTAAAAGTACAATATTTATGCTGTCTACCACCCATCACCAGCGATGATAACCTCTGGCACTCCAGCTGTAGTGAAACTATGACTCCCAGAATGTTCCATTTCTGTGGACTTCTGAGAACAGCCAAGCAAGTGTGCATCTTGGGAGTTGTAGTTTCAGCTGGAGTGCCGGAGGTTAGCTATCACAGGCCTACACTGTGCATACATATATGCATCTTCAGTGTCTAAGCCGGTTTTAAGAGAAAATGCAAAAACAGCAGTAGACATTTTGTATGGTTCAGCCAATAGTCTGTGAGGGAGTGGAGAGTCGATATAGAGGCTTATGGTGGGGACATCTCTTACCTGTATGATATTCGTTAAAGGGGACCCGTCTCCACAAAATGCAGCACAGTCTGGAGGATGGATGCTACAGAGCAGAAGGGGCTGGGCAGATATACACAATATATCTGCTTTTTGTGAGCTCAGACATGGGGATGGGTGTTCTTATGAGCGGCTCACAGCTATCTCCATATACACACACAGGGTGTTGCCACAAAGCACAACTCAAACGTGCATTCACAAAGCTAAAGGGATTCTCCGGGTTCAAGGCTGAACCAGATATAAGCTGTTTTCGATATTCCCCTTGTCTTGTGCAGGGCAAGGTCGGTTTACTGCCAGTCACAAACCTGGCTTCTCACTATGCTAGGCAGAGTCTTCCTCCTAGCACTGAGCCAGTGACATCAGCACAAATGGTAGTGTGTGCAGGACTTTTGTCTCCGTTTCAAAAATCTTCCTCTGAGTAGAAACTTAACGGACCCCATTATGGGGTCCTTAGGTTCAGTTCAGCTCAGCTATGTGCCAAATCTGTCCTTTCCATTCTCCTGTTCCAAAACAGAGCAGATCAGAAAAACTGAATGGTGATGTGAACAAAGCCTTACCCGCATCTGCCACTTTGAACCTGGGTTCTGGGCTTAAAGGGGTTATCCAAACCACACATGGACCCCCCCTTAATGCTCAGGCACCTCATATAGATGATACTTACTAGCTCCCCAGCACCGATTCTGATCCCTGCACAACCACTGCTACATCTCCCTGTCACACCCTGCTACTAGCTGTCCTTGTAGTCATCACACTGATCAAAACATCTGGTAACTGTGGCAGCCAATAGCAAGGTGGACGAGCATTGCAGGTGATGCTAGGGAGGCTCATCCCTGTTGCAGCCTGCTCCACGTGACTGGGAAATGCAGCAGCCATGTGGGGGTTCAGATGCGACATGGAGGCGGGGTAAGTATTCTATATGAAGGGCAACTCCCTAATCCCTGCGACAGCCCTCAACCTATTATGTCCCATAATTATGGGAAAGAGGATAAGCTGAACTGGAGGCTTTTAACTTCACTTTGATCCTATCAAAAAAAAAGGAAGCACGCCGCGCATAACGCTGTAAGGATCAGATTTTGATTTAAAAATAAAACTCGAAATCCCGCTATGGAGAGAAGGTTCTAGATTAACCCCGATAGCCATGCCTCGGGAATTTAAATTCACACTGAAAACATAATCCACCAAAGAAAAAGTCACATAAGCAGGCTTCCTCCACCTCCAACCATGCAGGACGAGGTCACCGCATTGCTTCAACGCGAAGCCATTTTGCACGCGAGCACACTACGCTCACAAAATGGCGTCCGACTCTTAAGTCGCATACATCGCTCCAACAACCTTGCAGCGCCAGTACGCGTCCACCATCCTGCACAGATATGGGTGTAATACTCCGATTTATATAACGTGTCTAGATTATGATTGTCGTAGATAAACCGATGGAAACCTGAGGTGAAATAAAAACACACTGACGGCGACACAACCAACATCAAGCACGCAAACCATCGTACAATACTGCACAATATACATTACTACTCACCCGATCGCCGAAATTCTGTTCCCCGCTATCACTCATGTTGGCTGCTCGATCTCCGTCGTCACCACAAGCTCCTCAGGAAATGAGAGGGGTGAGAGCCAGTCCCACAATTAAGGTGGCGCAATGCGTGCGCCTCCCCTCCTCCTGCGGTGGGCGTGGCTTGTATCTACTGGCTTCTGCGCTTTGTCACCATGTCAGGCAGAGACCTGCAGAACACGAGTGGCTGCAAATATCCTGACACGATTTGCTGTTTGCGTTTCTAAGTATTACTACTATAGGTTACATCCAAGTTAAAAGAAAACAAAACAAGCATTTGAGGCCTGGTGTAAAGTAGATGACAGCCTGCAGCAGTGTTAGCTGTGTTATCATGGAATACCTTATTGCAGGGATCAGCTTCTGTGAAACTACAACTCCCAGCATGCATACTTGGCTGTTTTGGTAACTCCCACAGAAGTAAAAGGAGGATTCTGGGAGTTGTAGTTTCAGAACAGCTGGGGGTTGCTGATGCATTATTGCAATAAACATACAGAGTGGGCTATAAAAACAAAAATAGGCCTTCTCTGCCTTGTGCAGTTTATACCAAATAAGAAAGAACTACTTCCTGTTGCAGGAAGTGCAGCCATGTAGAGTTGTTCCTGTGTTAGGGCTCATACACACAAACACATTTTTTTATCCGTGTCCATTCTGGGTTTTTTGGTGCGGCTCGTATGCAGAACAATTCACTTTAATGGGGTAAAAAAATAACGGAAATGACTCCCTGTGCATTCCGTAACCACGTGGCTGTTCCGCAAAAAAATAGAACATGTCCTATTATTGTTCTGCATTACAGACAATGATCAGACCAGGAACAGATTGGCCATAGATAAATACCTTAAAAACCTTGAATTTCCCGGTGGGCCGATGCCCCAGGGTGCCACCCAAACCCTCCTCTCTGCCACTGTCCGGGTACATCTTGAGTTCTCAGCAGTAATTAACGTTGTGGGAATCTGGTACTCATGTACCCGGCCAGCGACCGCACATGCCCTATTGAATTCAACTGCTGTGGCCTGCACCTCACTTCCTAAGCCCCTGCTCCATAGACGAGGAGGACAGAGGATGGTAGCTATTGATGGCCACCACACAGGGCCAGCTTTTGGGGTAGTGGCAGATAGCAGGCCAAGATAAGAAATTTTGACAATTGACAGTCATAAACTCATTTTAAAAAATCCCTGATTGTACAAAATGAAAAAATAAAAAAAACAGAATTTATAGGCTCATATATGAGCTTCAAAATCATTACAAAAAATGTTAAAAATATATAAAAAAAATATAAAAGTTTAAATCACCCTCCCTTTCCGTATAATAAAAAAATAAATACCTAAATAACAATAAATATAAACATCATGGGTATCACTGTGACCTAAAACGCCCTGCAAATGGCATAATGGAAAAAATAGTCAAAATGCCCAATTTGCCATTTTTTCATTGCTTCTCTTACCAAAAAAATGTAATAAGATGTGAACAAAAAGTCAAACATACTCCCAAATGGTATCAATAAAAACTACAGATTGTCCCGCAAAAAATGAGCCCCTATATAGCTCAGTATACATAAGTATAAAAAAAGTTATGGGGGGTCAGAATATGGTGATGTGAAAAAAAAACACTTTTTTTCAAAGTGTAAATTAATTTTTACACTAGAAATACAAAACCTATACATATGGGGTATCGTTATAATCGTACTGACCCAGAGAATGAAGAGCATGGGTCAGTTTTGCCACAAATGATACACCGTGGAAACAAAACCTGTAAATTGGTGGAGGAATTGCATTTTTTTTCCCTTTCCACCCCATTTGGTATTTTATTACTGCTTCCCACTACATTGTATGCCATAATTTATGGTGGCTTTAGAAAGTACAACTTGTCATGCAGAAAATAAGCCCTTATACAGTTATGTGAACAGAAATATAAAAAAGTTATGGCTAAGGAAGATAGGGAAGAAAAATGAAAACGCAAAAACAAAAAAGAAAAAAACTCTGGTAGTGAAAGGGTTAAGTTCCCAGTCCGCTGCTGAATAGGATTGGTCTATTATGGGCAGTGTCTTGATAGAGGTATCCAGATATCAAAATTATTGTTAGGAGTAGGCACCCCTCCCTTCCCATTCCTGTAGTGGATCATCTCCTTGTCTGTGTCCCCCTCCCAAAGCCAGGTCAGAACTCTGTAACCATCAAATCAGTAAGATGGAACCACTTCATAGAGGCCCTTTCATGAAACCTGAAGTCCTACACAAATCTTTCAGATAAAGAGGTCAGGAAAAGTCCAGCATCCTCTCCAGCCACACATAAAACCCCTATTTTGCGATATACATCAAAGAAATACAAGGCGTAATCCATATTTGGGTCGCGTGCTTCCTCCTGAGAACTCAGGCCATGCATATGCTTCTACGGTATCAAAGTCAAATCTATCCCAGCTCAGTAACAGGGAGAAATAAATAACTGACGCCATCTTGCCGTTGCCTCCATGTTTGGTACACAAGTGTGTGGGACATTAGGATGGAGTGGATGAGCCCTTAGTTTTACAAGAGCAAGTTTTCTGTCCAAATGCATTATGTGCTGTGAATGGATGGCATCCGGACTGAATCCTGACCCATTCATCTCAATAGTTAGATGAAAACGAGCAATGTTTGTCACTAATCATCTTTGAGTTCAGGAAAAATCACATCATATTCTGTACTGGGCATTTTTTATGCAGCTTTGGCCCCATAGGAAAGGATGAGGCTGTGTGAAAAACAGAAGGCATCCGGATGTACCAGCACCCTTTGGCAAGGGCTACACTGCAACACTGGTCACGCAACACCTGTCGCGACCAGGATGGTGATCCCATAGAAATTAATGGGATCGCTGCAGCAGTTGCAAGAAATCCAGCCATGTTGGATTTATTGTGGCTGCTACGGCGATCCCATTCATACTACTCAGCAATCCTGGCCACGACCAGTGTCGTTGTGTAGCCCTTGCCTTAGAGAACAACAAGTGTTGCAAAAAGTAGTGACACACTGAACACTTGGACATGTGCATTCAAAAGTTTAGAGAAGGTCACATTAAAGGGTTTCTGTCACCAGATCTGGGCATATTAAACAGGATGACATTTGCAATGTGCAAATGTCACCTGATGCCCAATCTGGCATTAATTTTTCTATAGGTGCCCCCGTTTTTGATAAAAATCATGTTTTATTTTATGCTAATTAGGCTTACTAGGTGCAAGGGGCGGTTACCTCGCACCTAGTAAGCTCCGTTTGCCCACCCGCGGTCACGCCTACCTTGACTTGATTGACAGGGCCAGGCAGCTTGTTGGATCCTCTGCCGGCCCTGTGCTCCATTCAAATCCCGCGCCTGCGCCGTGCGGAATAAAAGCGGCGCAGGCGCAGTGAGCGGCGCTGGCCGCCGGGCTCCCGGCTACCTCACTGCGCCTGCGCCGATGACGTCACACGTCATCGGCGCAGGCGCAGTGAGGTAGCCGGGAGCCCGGCGGCCAGCGCCGCTCACTGCGCCTGCGCCGCTTTTATTCCGCACGGCGCAGGCGCGGGATTTGAATGGAGCACAGGGCCGGCAGAGGATCCAACAAGCTGCCTGGCCCTGTCAATCAAGTCAAGGTAGGCGTGACCGCGGGTGGGCAAACGGAGCTTACTAGGTGCGAGGTAACCGCCCCTTGCACCTAGTAAGCCTAATTAGCATAAAATAAAACATGATTTTTATCAAAAACGGGGGCACCTATAGAAAAATTAATGCCAGATTGGGCATCAGGTGACATTTGCACATTGCAAATGTCATCCTGTTTAATATGCCCAGATCTGGTGACAGAAACCCTTTAAGTTACCATGTAAAGGTTGGAGTGCATTTTAGGTTCATCCTGAAATTTCAGCCCCAAGCCAAATATCCCTAACGTTTTGTCAGTAGTATATATATATATATACAGAATCACTACTATTTAAATAATAACAACATATACAAAAACCCACAATCCCTCTAAATATTACTACTACCACCCAAAAATACACAATGTGCACCCACACAATACAATAGCAGTACCCTCCCCACCTAACATTACACTGTCCGTAGGCAAGGGGAACAAAGGGTTACACCACACAAGGAATATATAATGCAGGGTAGGATAGGGTTAATGGCTCAGGGTCAAGAGTTATTGCAGGATATAGCAAGGATATTGTAGGGGCTTGTGGCAGGGAAAGGGTTAATACATTGGTGGCAGTGGGATGTAGGGAAATGACATAGAAAGGGTTCCAGAGGTTACATTTTACATATATATATATATGTACTAGCAGAAGGACCTGGCTTTGCACGGGTATATTTCATCTATTTCATTTAGTGATTCAGTGTATATCGACAGTATTTCCCATAACATTGACCTGTACAGCACCCCGCCCCCTTAACAGTGAACTCATAGCCCCCCCCATAGTGCCCCGTCTCCTTAAAATAGGACCTCCACAGCAGCCCATCCCCTTAACTTTGACCTTCACAGCAGCCCGCCCCTTTAAAAGTGAGTTTCACAGCACCCCACTCCTTTGACATTTACCTCCTCAGAGGTCCGTCACAGTGACTTCTACAGCACCCCGCCCCTTAGCATTGACCCCCTTATCTGTGACCCTTACTGTTCCTTGCCCCCTTAACAGAGACCTCCACAGCACCCGTCCCTTTAACAGTGACTGCCACAATACCCCGTTCCCTAAACAGTGACCTCGCAGTACTCTGCTGCCTTAACAGTGACCTCCACAGATGCCCCTTTAACGATTGTAATGATTGCCCTGTGTGTCGAATTTGGTGAGGATTGGTCCAGTAGTTTGGTCGCGCATAAAGGACAGACAGACAGAAACTCATTGAATCCAGAGGAAAAAAAGCAGACTGGTTTGAGTGTTGCATTTATAAAAGCAGAGACATAACGCGAGTTTGAGCATTTGCGCATTTGATTTTTAAGTGTGTGTTTGAATTAAGTGTGTGACTTTAGATTACGTGACTTCAGATTCGGGGACTACAGTAAGTCGGTTTCATATCACTGTATTGTATTTTTTTCTCTTTTATTGTGTAATCCCCATTAGTATGTCTTCCATTATTGACAGAGCAGTCCAGTGCACATCTTGTCTGATGTATGCAGTCCTGGAACAGCCGTTTAAGGTGCATATATTTTTTCAAAAAGCAAATTACCCGTTTGGAATTGCACATTGTGTATCTAACCGGCGGATTTCAACACTGAGAAGCGCTGACAATTTGGAAAAGAGTTTGCTACTTACTGAGCAAGCACTCTATGGGGTAGATGTGTGGGGGGGGGGGGGTATTGAGGAGGCTCAGGATAGTGAGGTAGCTAGCTGGGTAACAGAAAGTGGGGTAGAGGGAAAAGTGCCAGGGAGGCTAGCCCTGATCTGACACACCCCAACAAGTTTGCAAGTTTGGCAGATGAGGGGAATGCCACTTCAGGGAGAGCACTGCTGCAGCCGGACACTTCCTCTGCCAGTCAGGGGAATGTCAGCTCCAGTAAGCAGGGACCAGGAGAGCAGGGCATGCCAGACAGGTGCTGGTAGTGGGAGATTCAATTATTAGGCGTTCAGAGAGGGCAATCTGTCACAAAGACCAGGATCGTTGAATGGTGTGTTGTCTTCCTGGCGCTCGAGTTCGGCACATCGCGGATCGGGTTGACAGATTACTGGGAGGGGCTGGAGAAGATCCAGCAGTCATGGTCCATATCGGAACCAATGACAAAGTTAGAGGTAGGTGGAGCATCCTAAAAATGATTTTAGGGATCTAGGGCACAAGCTTAGGGCAAGGACGTCAAGGTAGTGTTTTCCGAAATACTGCCTGTACCACGAACTACACAAGAAAAGCAGCGGGAGATTAGGGAAGTAAACAAGTGGCTCAAGAACTGGTGTAGGAAGGAGGGATTTGGGTTCTTGGAGAACTGCGCCGACTTCTCTGTCGGCTACAGGCTCTACCGTAGGGATGGGCTGCACCTCAATGGGGAAGGGGCAGTTGTTTTGGGGGAGAAGATGGCTAGAAGGTTGGGGGAGTGTTTAAACTAGGGACTGGGGGGAGGGAAATTACATAAGAGGGGAAGATAGTACAGATAGAGACCTGGGGCAAGGTAATGGAACTGGGGGAGGAATGGAAGGAAGAACTAGAACAGTGCAGAAGGAAAGGTGTAGGGGAAAAAATATATATAAACCTTTTAACTGTATGTACACTAATGCCAGAAGCCTGACTAATAAAACTGGTGAACTGGAATTAGTGATGTGTAGTTACTAGAGATGGGTCGTTGATCCAGGGAGTAATTCTGACCATCCCTGCAGCTGACAGAAGTTGATTTTTACCTTTAATTTTTGCAATCCCCGTTGGCTGCGGAGTGGGAGGGGGCGTGACCTGACCAAGTTGGGGGCGCAGCTTAACGAGACCTGGGGCAGGGGTTTTAAGTCCTTCTTTTGAGGGTGGCCTGAATTATAGGTTGATGCCATGGTAATTTATGAGGACACGCAATGGGTAGCAGTGGAAGAAAACCTCTTTTATTACTACTGAAGGTCTTAGTCTAAAATTAGTCTAAAACATAAGTTATATTTATGGTAACCGGAATACCCCTTTAACAGTGTCATCCACAGCGCTCTGCCTCTTTAACCCTTAGGATACGCAGCAGGCGTCATGGCCAGCAAGACTTGTGGGTACTTACCGCCATCGGCGGTTCCCTCTTCAGCAATTAGA
This sequence comes from Rhinella marina, assembly GCA_900303285.1. Lineage (NCBI taxonomy): Eukaryota > Metazoa > Chordata > Amphibia > Anura > Bufonidae > Rhinella > Rhinella marina. The sequence continues at coordinate 34,898 of ONZH01031220.1, forward strand.
TGCCGTGATCACATGAGATCATGGCATCTAGTAGCGCAAAAACAGACGCCCCATGTGGTCAAATGGGGTGTCTGTACACGATCTGAAAGCTGTAAACCTCGCTGATGAGGTTTATAGCTTTCAAAGTGCAATTCTTATTCTGGCCACTAGATGGCAGGCCAGGATAAGAAATGAGCAAATTCGGTTTTTAATTCAATATTAAAAACCTCTGATTGCTCATAAAGAAAAAATAAAAAACACAATCTATTTGCTCATATTTTAGCTTTAAAATAATCACAAAAATTTTTAAAAAATATTAAAAAAATATAAAAAATATATATATATAAAAGTTTAAATCACCCCCCTTTCCGTATAATTAAAAAATAAATACCTAAATAACAATAAATATAGACATCATGGGTATCACCGTGACCAAAACGCCCGTACTTTTAAAATATTTTTAAAGAAATTCCAATACGGTGAATTGTGTGGCGGAAAAAAGCGTCAAAATGGCGATTCGCTGCTTTTTGTTGCTTTTTTTTTTTCTAAAAAAAATTAAATAAAAAGTGATCAAAAAGTCATACACACCCCAGAATGGTATCAATAAAATATTCAGATCGCCCCACAAAAAATGAGCCCCCATACAGCTCCGTACACATAAATACCAAAAAGTTATAGGGGTCAAGATATAACAAAAAAAAATGTCCAACTTTATATTTATTTTATCACTATCAAAACGCAGAAAAAAACTATACATATTTGGTATCGCCGGATTCGTAATGACCAGTAGAATGAAAGCAACTAGTCAATTTTAATGAACATCGAGCGCTGTAAATAAAAAACCCGTAGAACTGTAGCGGAATAGCGTTTTTTTTTTTGCAATTTCACATAATTTGGAATTTTTTTCCCGCTTCCCACTACACCATATGCAATATTAAATGATGGCGTTGGAAAGTACAACTTGTCCAGCAAAAAACAAGCCCTCATACAGCTATGTGAACAGAAAAATAAAACAGGAATGGCTGTTTGAAGGCAGGGAGCGCAAAACGAAAACGCATAACCGAAAAAACCTCCGGTACTGAAAGGGTTAAAGCAGTGAAGAGAAATGGCTGGTTTGTTATGGAAACCTGCACTAAACCTGTGTGTGTCTGTGGAGAGTATGGCAGTTGGGATTTGAAGAGAAAGGCTCCCAGGCTAATATTGGCTAATGCAGGTCATATTTTGGGAATATCTCAGGAACGGTATGTCCTAGAGAGCTGAGACCCAGTCTAAAACCTTCCTGGACACCTGATGTATCTGTGTGCCAAATTTGGTGAAAATCAGTTCTGTAGTTTGGTTGTGCATAAAGAACAGACAGACAGAAACTGATTTTTATAATATAAGGAGACTAGCAGAAGGACCCAGCTTTGCATGGGCATATTTCATCTATTGCATTTAATGTTTGTGTGTGTCATTGCAGAGAGAAAGTCACCCTCCCTCCCACCCCTGCAGCTGACAGAAGTTGATTTTTACCTTCATTTTTTTCAATCCCCATTGGCTGCGGAGTGGGAGAGGGCGTGACCTGACTGGGTCAGGGGTGTGGCTTAGTGAGACCTGGGGCGGGGGTTTTAAGTCCTTCTTTTGAGGGTGGCCTGAATTATAGGTTGATGCCATGGTAATTTATGAGGAAACACAGTGGGTAGCAGTGGAAGAAAACATCTTTTATTACTACTGAACGGTAAATATGTGAAATTTACATTATGTTAGGTAATGATTGATGATGAATTAGTCTAAAACATTAGCTATATTTATGGTAACCGGAATACCCCTTTAACAATGTCATCCACAGTGCTCTGCCCCGTTAAAGCAGTGAAGAGAAATGGCTGGGTTGTTATGGAAACCTGGAGTAAAACTGTATGTATCTGTCACGAGGGGGTAGACAAGGGTAGTGTGCCCTGAGCTAACCCCTCCTTCTCTCCCTGCCTACTTGCCTCAAACGGCCCTAGGTAGCCGTGGACAACCACGAAGGCGGTCCCTACACTGTATAAGTGTGCAGGAAGGGAGAGGGAACACAGGGACAGACAAAACACAGACGTAACAAAACACAATATAGAATGGTCAGCTAGCCGGGTCAAACACAGGAGGTCACGTAAATACCGAGGGGTCAAGCAGAGAGAAGTCAAAAGTCCAAAGTCCGAAATCCAACTCCAAGTAAACAATCCAATAACTGAGAACGCACAAGCACTGATCAATGGTGTAAGCAAATCACAGGCATCTGAGTGAGGCAGTTGCCATCTTTAAATAGCCCGCCCAGGATCATGTGATGTGGCCAGCATCACATGACCTGAGGCGGAGCAAGCTGTCCAAACAATATGTAAAGTAGCCATGTGGTGTGATCAGCACCACATGGCTAAACCCAAACAGAGAATTAACTCATGAAGTGCTGGCTGACAAGACCAGCACTTCAATTCCCTATTGCTCGTCTCTAGGGGGGCGGAGAGGTCCGGCGATGTCGTGCAGAGGGAGCGCGACGCCGACCTCGCGTGACAGTACCCCCCCCTTCACGAGGGGCCACCGGACCCTTACCAGCGGGAGCAGGCTTATCGGGATGCTGCAGATGGAAATTCCGAATGAGAGAGTCGGCATGCATCCTAGTCAACGGCACCCAAGATCTGTCCTCCGGTCCAAATCCCCTCCAGTGTACGAGGTACTGGAAGGAATTACGGACCTTCCTCACATCCAAGATTCTGGCAATCTCGTGTTCTACCCGTCCCGCTACCTCAACCGGAGGTGGAGGCTGTTCCTCAGGACCAGCAGGAGCAACGTAAGGTTTAAGCAAGGACACATGAAACACATTATGGACACGAAGGGAGTCGGGCAAGCATAACTCAAACGAAACCGGATTGATCACCTTGGTGATCCTGTAAGGACCAATATAACGCGGTGCAAACTTGTAAGATGGAACCTTCATATTAAGATTCTTAGTGGATAACCACACCTTATCCCCAACCATAAAATTCACAGCCTTAGACCTCTTTCTATCAGCTTTAACCCTTTGAACCTCTTGGGCCTTTTCCAGGTTCGATTGAACCTGTGCCCAAACTGTGCACAGTTCCTGGGAGAAATCATTAACCTCTGGGACAACCGATGTAGATGGGAAAAAGGAGCCAAAACGTGGATGGAAACCCATGTTACAAAAGAACGGCGACACTCCAGAGGACGAATTGACACGGTTATTAATGGCAAACTCAGCCAGAGACAGGAATCTGACCCACACATGTTGGTTGTCTGCCACATAACATCTAAGATATTGTTCAACAGATTGATTGAGACGTTCAGTCTGACCATTAGTTTCTGGATGAAAGGCTGATGAAAAGGACAAAGAAATGTTAATCTTATTACAGAACGCCCTCCAGAACCTAGACACAAACTGTACCCCTCTATCAGAAACGATATTCTCAGGAACACCATGCAGTTTAACAATATTATCCATGAATATAGATGCCAAGACCTTAGCAGAGGGTAATTTACACAAAGGAATAAAATGACACATTTTACTGAACCTGTCAACTACCACAAAAATCACAGTCTTACCCTCCGAGCATGGCAAATCCGTGATAAAGTCCATGGACAAATGTGACCAAGGTCTACTAGGTATGGGTAAGGGATGTAACTCACCCATAGGTCGTCTCTTAGAATTCTTGGACCTGGCACAAGTGTTACACGCAGTTACAAAAGCTTGAATATCCCTGGAAATCGATGGCCACCAATACTGCCTCGAAATCAACTCCTTAGTGGCATGGATACCAGGGTGTCCACATAAAACAGAATTATGACACTCACCCAGCAGTCGTAAACGCAAATGAGCCGGCACAAATAATTTGTCATTGGGGGTACCAGTAGGAGCGAGATGCTGTCCTGCCGAGATCTCAGAAGCGAGGTCAGGTGCGGTGGCGGCCACAAAGATCTCAGCTGGAAGGATGGGTTCCGGAGGGGCGTCAGGAGGTTGATACGCCTGGAAACTTCGGGATAAGGCGTCCGCTTTAACGTTCTTGCTTCCGGGTCTGAAGGTAACAGAAAAATCAAACCGGGTGAAGAACAAAGCCCACCTCGCCTGCCTAGGGTTCAAACGTTTAGCGGACTCCAGAAACAATAAATTCTTATGATCCGTGAGGACCGTGACACGGTGTAATGCCCCTTCTAAAAAATGACGCCATTCCTCAAATGCCCACTTAATTGCCAATAACTCCCTATTACCGATATCATAGTTCCTCTCAGCAGGCGAGAACTTGCGGGAAAAGAAGGCGCATGGCTTAAGATTAGTTAAGGTGGAAGATCCCTGGGACAGTACAGCCCCCACACCGTCTTCTGATGCGTCCACCTCAACCACAAAAGGCCTACTCTGATCCGGCTGGATTAGCACAGGAGCATTAGTAAAACACCACTTTAACCTTTCAAAGGACTCAATAGCTGCAGGAGGCCAATTACCCAGATCGGCTCCCTTGCGGGTAAGATCAGTAATTGGCTTGACCACCAACGAAAAATTTTTAATAAATTTGCGATAAAAGTTCGCAAATCCCAAAAATCGTTGGAGCGCCTTCAGGGAGGACGGTCGCACCCAATCAAGGATGGCCTGCACCTTGACAGGATCCATTTTGAACGAGAAAGGGGTCAAAATGTATCCTAAAAAGGCCACCTCCTGAACACCGAAGATACATTTCTCCCCTTTGACAAAAAGCTTATTTTCACGCAAAACCTTCAGTACCTGTCTGGTGTGGGAGACGTGGGATTCCCAATCAGCAGAGAAAATAAGAATATCGTCAATATAAACAATCATAAATCTCCCAATAAATGCTCTGAAAATATCATTAACAAAATTTTGGAAGACGGCGGGTGCATTACTCAACCCAAAGGGCATTACTAAGTACTCATAATGACCTTCAGGGGTGTTGAATGCCGTCTTCCATTCGTCTCCCTCTCTGACTCTGATCAGGTTGTATGCCCCCTTCAAATCTAATTTAGAGAACCAGCAGGCACCCTGAACCTGATTCAGTAAATCAGGGATAAGGGGCAGCGGGTACCTGTTCTTAACCGTGATCTTGTTTAGTTCCCGGTAATCAATACAGGGCCTCAATCCTCCATCCTTCTTGCCAACAAAGAAGAAACCTGCCCCCATTGGAGAGACTGAAGGCCGAATGTGACCCTTGGCCAGGCTCTCCTTAAGATAATCCCTCATACATTGTCGCTCAGGAGTGGAGAGATTATAAATGCGGCCCTTGGGATACTTGGATCCCTCCATTATGTCAATGGCACAATCGTACTGCCGGTGAGGAGGAAGGAAATCAGTCTCCGACATGGAGAAGACATCCGAAAATTCTCTGATAAATTCGGGTAGGACGAGAGACTCCGCGGTACCTCCTAGCTGCAGTACAGATTTGCAACAATTGACACAATCTTGTCCCCATTTTTCTAATTCACCTGCTGGCCAGTTGATCACAGGGTTGTGAGCCTGTAACCATGGCAGCCCTAACACGAGGTCAGCAGGTAAATCCTTTAAAACCAGAAAGGAACAAGTCTCAGAATGGGAGATTCCCACAGTTAGGGTGACGTCAGGAGTACAAAACTCCACTCTCCCATTGCGCAATGGGGTGGAGTCGAGGGCCACAATTTGAATAATCTCCCTTAGAGGGACTATCGGTATACCCACTGATTGTACAAAATCGAAATTAATAAAATTAGCAGCGGAACCACAATCAACAAATGCTTGACCAACCCCCTTAAGTTGATCATAGGTAACAGAGATAGGTAGTAAAATTTTTCTCCTTACCACCGCTGGAGTTACCTTACTCCCCGCTGGGGATCTCCTAGAGGGCGGAAGCTTGGGACACTGCTGGAGCCAATGGTTCATCTCACCGCAGTAAAAGCAGGCTCCCTTCAGACGTCTCTGTTCCCTTAAGGTTCCTCCTAACTGCATGGGCTCCTCCGGAACCCTGGTGGAAGATGGACCTGGCATAGGATTCTCAGGCAGGATGGCCACAGGAGGAGTGCTTGACCGTTCCTTCCGTCTCTCTCTCACCCGACGGTCCAACCTGACTGCTAGGGTCATGGTCGCTTCTAAGGAGTCAGGAGTAGGATAGCCCACGAGAAGGTCCTTCAGTTGGTCAGAAAGCCCTGCCCTAAACTGGCTTCTTAAAGCCGGGTCATTCCAACGAGAAGAAACACACCACCTCCTAAACTCCGCACAATAATCCTCCACAGGACGGTTACCCTGCCGAATGTCCCTGAGCTGGGCTTCAGCAACAGCCGTCAAGTCAGGCTCCTCATACAGTAACCCAAGAGCCCTGAAAAAGGCGTCCACCGTCTGACGGCTGGGGGAGTCTGGGGGTAACGCAAATGCCCACTCCTGCAGATCACCCTGCAGCAGAGAAATAATTATTTTGACCCGCTGCTGCTCGGTGCCCGAGGAATGAGGACGTAGATCAAAATAGAGCTTGACACTCTCCTTAAAGGAATTAAAAAATTTTCGATCTCCAGAAAACCGATCCGGCAGCTTAATATGAGGTTCCACACTAGGATTGGAAGTGGAAGGGGCCACTACTGAGGAGGATAGTAGCTGCTCCTGATGTTGGAGCCTATCAGCCAGGCCCTGCAGAGCTTGAGCCATACCCTGGACCTGCTCCGTGAGGGCCCGCAACTGATCCATAAGTTGGGCCTGTGATTCTGTCACGAGGGGGTAGACAAGGGTAGTGTGCCCTGAGCTAACCCCTCCTTCTCTCCCTGCCTACTTGCCTCAAACGGCCCTAGGTAGCCACGGACAACCACGAAGGCGGTCCCTACACTGTATAAGTGCGCAGGAAGGGAGAGGGAACACAGGGACAGACAAAACACAGACGTAACAAAACACAATATAGAATGGTCAGCTAGCCGGGTCAAACACAGGAGGTCACGTAAATACCGAGGGGTCAAGCAGAGAGAAGTCAAAAGTCCAAAGTCCGAAATCCAACTCCAAGTAAACAATCCAATAACTGAGAACGCACAAGCACTGATCAATGGTGTAAGCAAATCACAGGCATCTGAGTGAGGCAGTTGCCATCTTTAAATAGCCCGCCCAGGATCATGTGATGTGGCCAGCATCACATGACCTGAGGCGGAGCAAGCTGTCCAAACAATATGTAAAGTAGCCATGTGGTGTGATCAGCACCACATGGCTAAACCCAAACAGAGAATTAACTCATGAAGTGCTGGCTGACAAGACCAGCACTTCAATTCCCTATTGCTCGTCTCTAGGGGGGCGGAGAGGTCCGGCGATGTCGTGCAGAGGGAGCGCGACGCCGACCTCGCGTGACAGTATCTGTATAAGAAGCAGGCTGCACCAAGGCCGGTGGGATGTAAACACTGAATTGTGTTTCGGAGAGCTATTTACCTGAGCTCCTAAGCTGGTTATTACCTGGCTGGGTTGTTATGGAAACCTGCAGCAAACCTGTGTGTATGTGGAGAGTATGGTAGTTGGGATTTGAAGAGAAAGACTTCCAGGCTAAAATTGGCTAATGCAGGTAATTTTTGGGGAATATCTCGGGAACGGTACGTCCCAATATATAAGGAGTCAACACGAATTATCATGATTAGCATTAATAAGAGTAAGTTATGAGACCCAGAACAAAGATAGGGGTCAACTTTCCAAACATAAGAGGATATAACTTGGCGTGTCTCCTATGTCACATATTGGATTGGAGGGGAAATACTAGCTTCCATTCTAACACTCTCTAAGGGATCTTTCAGACGTCCGTATGCTGTCCACAAAAATTCGAATCCGTTTTATGCGGATTAGATGCTGACCCATTCACTTCTATGGGGCGCTTTTCTTCAATTCCAAGGCTCCGCAAAACAAATGAAACATGCCCTATACTTGTCAGTGAAAATCAGGACATGGCCCCATTGAAGTCTATGGGTCCGTAAAAATACGGAATGCTATCCGTTTTTTTGCGGACATGCTGAACGGATCCGCATTTTTGCTGACAGCATACGGCCGTTTGAAAGAGCCCTTAGGCTTCATTCACACGACCATATGTGTTTTGCGGGCCGCAAAAAAACGGAACGGACACAGAAACAAAATACGGTCGTGTGAATGAAGCCTAAGAGAGGGACATGGCCAACCCGTGGGATCTGATGGCACGTGTACATTCCCAATTATCTAGCATTCCTTCCCATCCAATCCAAAAACAGACAATCTATTTCAGATATTCTTTTCTTAGGTCTAAACTGTGTTCAGGAGATGCCCAATCAGCTTATAAAGGATGGGCAAAGCAGCTCAAAGAAGTAGACATAGGACAAGATATTATAAGTGGTTGGATAGACTTTAGAAAACATATGCTGTCTGAGGGATGGAGAGAGACTCAACTAAAAATAATGCATAGGGCAATTTATGCCTTTGATCCACCACCCACAGCTTTAACACCTGAGAAAATAACAAATTGTCCTAAATGCAATGAACCTTAATCGGACCTTCTTCATGGGCTTTGGAACTATCCTAAATTAAAGATGTTTTGGGAAGACACCCATTCCTTAATTAAAAAATCAAGCAATTTCAAGAGCCACCTAGACCTAAAAATGGCACTCTTTCACTTTGGGGGAGGAGGGAGTAACCCCTCAACTGGAGGAGGCACACACTTACCACCGATAGCACACACTATATTCATGGCAGCGAAGAAATGTACTGTATCTTAATGGAATGGTTGTCCAAACAGATACCAACTGTTAATCAAGTCATAACAAACGTGAGGAAGGTATTGTGGATAGAAAGACTGATAGCCACCAAGGAAAAAGAATACCAGGCAAAGAGGTTCTTTAAAAAGTGGAGATCCTTTATACTCCAAAACTGTGGGGATGAAGAAAAATACAGATAATGGACCCTTTCAGACTAACTAAGTTGTATCTGTTGGAGGAATTAAAAGGCACCTTGGGAAAGCAACAGGGAAGTGTTAAATGATAGCTCGGGAAATATAGTGTCTACCACATAAAAGGAACTTATAATGAGATAGGTAAACGGAGGTATACAAGCTAAAATGAAGACAAACATATAGGAAACACCATACTTTATTTAACCAGATTCGGAGAGGAACAAAGGTTGTTATTAACAGAATTTCTATTGTTTTCCATGTGTTGGATATGGTTAAATGTACTGTATCTATCATTGAATGTGATTTTGTATTGAAAATTAAAAAACAAATAAAATATGTTTGAAAAAAAAGATAAGAAATCAGTGTATAATTAAATGAACAAGATATATAAATATATAACAGTGTCATTCATGATTCATATTAATCAGTCCACATGATTGTAATGCAATTTATTGTTGGTAAAAAACGTGTAAAATATATTAATACAGTGATGATCAATCAATATTGCATAAATAAAGCCCAGGTGTTAGTGCATATGTGTAATTGAAACATGTGAGGCGCTTAACCGCCATAACAGATCCTATGTGTAAAACGAACAGCGTCTCTCAAGAACAACTGCGCCTGCGCTAAGAGACTATTCAAGGCAGAACAGTGTAAACGTGCCGAGCCGAGGGATATCTATTGCGCATGCGTGCAGATCTCACTGCGTCTGTGCGTAGAATGCCACAGTATATCCCCCTCGAGATGGGAAGACACAGCTCCTGCTCACGACGACATCACCACCAGTAACTGCTCTGTGGTGCTGTTCCCTGCAGATATACAGGCTGCGATCAAGGGCACGTAATTGGCCGCAGACTTAACCCCAAGAGGTAAATTGGCACAGGATTTAAATATACTGTGGTCATCAGGGAGAAAAAACCCCGGCCTTGCCTAGGGCTTGACTCCCGCATAGTCCGGAGATGCACTAGATGGTGCCGTTACGCGTTCCCTGTGCACGGACCTAATGCCACAATCGTATCTCAAAAATAAAAAAAGGAAAAAAAAAGAAAATAATTTTTTTGGTCAGCTACATATGTATAATAGTCCACATATAAACAGGTAAGCCATTCTGTATTAGGTGCTGTTTTCAAATTACACGGGATGCTGTGGTGGGTAACGTGCTCACAATCAACCAAACATATCACAAGTGCCTGAAAAAAAGAGAGAAAAAAAATATACATATAAGTAATCATTGAATAATAGGCACTGTACTCATCCTATAAGTCAGGAGAAATATGGAACAGTAGATGATGTGCACAGGGGATCAAGTCACCCTAAATTCTACATTCACACCTCTAGGTTTTAAGGAACGCAAATGAAAAATACAATAAAGCAGTCTCCTTTTAAGTAATGACAATCTGTCTCCTGCTCGTCTAGGCATACTGTCAATAATACGGAAGCGTAGATCTTTCTCATTGTGTTTTGCTTCCGTAAAATGCTTAGAGACCGGTAAATCGAGTCTCTTTTCTCTGATGTATCTATATTGGTTGAGCCGGGTTTTGACATCCCAGATAGTCTCACCAATATAGAGGAGGTGGTAGGGACATTCCAAAAGGTACACTGCATACATAGAATAACAAGTTAAATAATGCGGTGAGGTGTTGGCTGTCTGTGGATGGGCAAATTGGGGACCCCTAAGCATCAGTGAACAATTGACACAATTGTGGCAGGGAGAGCACCTTGTTTTAGTAGAGCCAAAATAAAAACGGAATGTCCGTTTGGTAGTACCTGCATCAGACTGAACAAAACGGTCCTTTAAATTCTGGGTGTGGCGGAATGACATGAGGGGAGGTATATTAAATTCTGGTATATGTGTAAAATTACTACCCAGAATTGGCCAGTGTTTTCTAAGAATCTGGCTTATTCTAGTGCTGCCAGATGTATAACTGAAGATAAAAGGAATGCAAGCCGGTTTTCGTGTAGTCATTTCATTGTCTCTCAAAAGGGACTCCCTAGTGAGTGACGAGACCTTATTTGTATATAATTTGACCAATTTTTTCGGATACCCTCTCTGCCTAAATTTTGTACCCATCTCCCCAAGTCTATTCTTCAAATCTGCATCATTCTTCACTATCCTCCTGACTCTAAGCAGCTGACTGAAAGGTAAGGATTTCAGCATAGGTTTGGGATGGTTACTACTGTATCGAAGTAAAGTATATTTGTCGGTAGCCTTCACATATAAATCAGTATTAAGTAGTCCACCCTAGGCCCTCACTATCACATCCAAACATTGGATCTCCTGATGTGAGGAAACCAGGGTGAAGTTTACATCAAGGTCAATGCAGTTAAAGGGGTTGTCTCATCTTGCCTAATGGGGGCATATCGCTAGGATATGCCCCCATTGTCTTATAGGTGCGGGTCCCACCGCTGGGACCCGCACCTATATCGAGAACGGGGCCCCGAAAGAGAACGGGGGCGCACTGCGCATGCGCAGCCGCCTCCATTCATTTTCAATGTGGCCGGCGAAGATAGCCGAGCGCTGGCTCGGCTATTTCCGTCGGCTCCATAGAAATGAATAGGAGCGGTGGCCGCGCAAGCGCGGTGCGCTCCCATTCATTTCTATGGGGAGCCGGCTTGGTGGTGGCCGGACCGGAGTCCTCCAGCCACCACCTTGCGGGGCCCCGTTCTCGATATAGGTGCGGGTCCCAACGGTGGGACCCGCACCTATAAGACAATGGGGGCATATCCTAGCGATATGCCCCCATTAGGCAAGATGAGACAACCCCTTTAAGGTAGGAACCAAATTCTTGTAGTCCCAACTCAGTACCTGTGCATAAAAGAAAGACATCATCTATGTAACGCCACCACCCCAGAAAATGTCTGAAGTGGTGGCTCACATAGATGTGCCTCTCTTCCATGCACGCCATAAATATGTTTGCGTAATTTGGCGCCACATTGGAACCCATCGCAGTTTCACATAGCTGAACAAAAAATCATCCAGAAAATAATTACAAGTTAGCACTATCTCTAGTAATGAGTCTGTCTCAGACAGTCTCTAACAGCCTCAATTCCCCTAGTGTGTGAAATCGAGGTGTAGAGACTGACAACATTAAAAGATGCTAGAATGACATGTTCAGGGAGATTAACCTCACTAATCACATTTAAAAAATGTGTGGTGTCTCGTATATAAGATTTGGCTAAGCAGGCAAAAGGGCATAATATCCTGTCCAGAAATATGGCAATTTGTGAGAAAAGAGAAAAGTTTCTCATCTATAATATTCTTCTCCTTTGCCAAATCTAACAATGATCTGATACGTCTCAAAATGTCAAACTTAGGGTCACCTGGTAATTTCTTATATACCTGGGTGTCACTAAGCTGTTTCCGAATTTCATTACCATAATCAACAGTGTTCATCAGGATTACTGCCCCACCCTTATCTGCTGGTTTAATGATCAGAGAAGGGTAGTCAGACAACTCCTTAAAGGGGTTCTCCAGGCAAACCCTATTATATGTCCCTTTAAATTAACCTGTGGAAAGAAGCACTTCAGTCACATACTCACCCTCCTCCAGCCTGCTGCTTCTTGTCTCCAGAGTCTGGTCACGTGACTCCAGTTCACCAGTTTTCTCTTCTTCTGGCCAGTTCCCCTCTCCTTGTCTCCCTGCTGCTGCTGCTGCTGCTGCTGCTGCTACAGTTGACGGAATGTCATTCCCAGGGGGCGGGGAGGCTTGTACTCCTGACACATGCTCAGTGCTATCATAGCACTAAGCCAGTGTCAGGGCCTCTGCAGTGACCTGAGCATCTGAGCTGACAGCTCAGTTCACTGCTTGTAAAGTGCGGATGCCTGGGAGTCCCTGCTGGACTCCATATGGCTGTGAATATAAGGTACTTGTCAAGATGAATTTAAAAACACAGAGGTGTCTGCAAGCACAATGAAAGTGCTTGGAAACACCCCTGTGTGTTATTTTTATATTGGGTAATAATAAATAAACTAAAAAAAAAAATTTCTCAGAGAGGATTTGAACCCACAACCTTCTACTCTAAAAGCCAGCACTCTACTCACTGAGCTATGAAGCTCAGTAATGAATTAGCTGACCAGTTCTTTGTTTAAAAACCTGTAAGGATGGTGTCCCTGTATTATCTAATATATAAAGTTGAGTGTATGTGTGTGTGTGTGTGTGTGTGTATGTCCACTAAATGAATCTGCACCGTCGCAGCTACAATCACGAAATTTGGTACACAGGTACAACAGGTGTCCGGGAAGGTTTTAGAATGGGTCTCAGCTTTCCAGGACAACTGAGCTTTCCTGAGATATTCCCAAAAAACGCATTAGCCAATAGAAGACTGGTCACATGACCCTTATCAGCCAATAGAAGCTCACAGGCAGTTAGTCTCCACACACAATAGGTTTCCATAACAACACAGCCAGTTCACTGCTGTAGGTCTGCTTTAACCCCTTCACCCCCGGAGGTTTTTTCGTTTTTGCGTTTTCGTTTTGCGCTCCTTGCCTTCATACTGCCATAACTTTTTTATTTTTCTGTTCACATAGCTGTATGAGGGCTTGTTTTTTGCGGGACAAGTTGTACTTTCAAACGCCACCATTTAATATTGCATATGAAGTAGTGGGAAGCGTGAAAAAAATTCCAAATCGGGTGAAATTGCAAAAAAAGCACAATTCTGCTACAGTTTTCCTGTTTTTTTTTTTTATTTACGGCGTTCGATGTTCATTAAAAGTGACCGGTTAATTTCATTCTACTGGTCAGTACGAATCCGGTGATATCTAATATGTATTAGTTTTTCCTGCGTTTTGATAGTAATAAAATAATTATAAAGCTTTTTCTTTTTTTTTTTTTGTCATATCTTGACCCCTATAACTTTTTGGTATTTATGTGTACGGAGCTGTATGAGAGCTCATTTTTTGTGGGGCGATCTGAAGTTTTTATTGATACCATTCTGGGGTGTGTATGACTTTTTGATCACTTTTCATTTAATTTTTTTTAGGAAAAAAAGCGACAAAAAACTGCGAATCCATGATGTCTATATTTATTGTTATTTAGGTATTTATTTTTTAATTATACGGAAAGGGGGGTGATTTGAACTTTTATATATTTTTTATATATTTTTTAACATTTTTTTAAAAAAAATTTATGATTATTTTTAAGCTCAAATATGAGCTCATATATTGTGTTTTTTTTTTCTTTATGAGCAATCAGGGATTTACTAGATGGAGATAAATCCAAAAATTGCTCATTTCTTATCCTGGCCTGCCATCTAGTGGCCAGAATAAGAATTGCAGTTTGAAAACTGTAATCCTCACCAGCGAGGATTACAGTTTTCATATGGTGTATAGACACCCCGATTGGCCACTGATCACGGCATCAGAAGGGCCAAGAAGGGCCAAGAAGACGCCGCCGAGGGCGGTAAGTAGCGGCAAGTCTCTGCTGTTAGAAGCAGCAGAGACTTGCCGGCCATGACTCCCGCCGCACGGGCGAGCGGGCGTCATGTCCCCGCACCAGCGCCGTACATATACGGCGCTGGTCGGGAAGGGGTTAAAGAGGCAGAGCGCTGTGGATGACACTGTTAAAGGGGTATTCCAGTTACCATAAATATACTTCATGTTTTAGACTAACTCATCATAAATCATTATTTCATATAATGTAAATTTCACATATTTACCATTCAGTAGTAATAAAAGATGTTTTCTTCTACTGCTACCCACTGTGTTTCCTCCTAAATTACTATGGCATCGACTATATAATTCAGGCCACCCTCAGAAGAAGGACTTAAAAGCCCCACCTACAGGTCCCACTAAGTCACGCCCCTGACCCGGTCAGACCATGCCCCCTCTCACTTCACAGCCGACAGGGATTACAAAAATGAAGGTAAAAATCAACTTCTGTCAGCTGCAGGGGAGGGAGGGTGACTTTCTCCCTTCAGCTCATGCTTAGACTGCACAGTGCTGCTGTCTGAGAGTGAGCTGTTCAAAAGAACATCCGTGTGTCCATCCAGGCCCTGCGCATGACAGAGGACAGGGAGTCTGAAAGCAGACTGTCCAGCCTCCCCCCAACGTGAAGCCGGTCCCCATGAAGCCACACCCCTAAACACAAGGCCACGCCCTCTGGTTCCGTGAAGACACGGAGGAGAAGCTGTCTGAGCGTGAGCTACTGAAAGGGTGGACGTTGCGCAGGACGGTGGACAGGGAGTCTGAAAGCCAGACTGTACAGCCTAAAACCGGACCTCTGGCCATCCTAGGGGCAGGCTGATGTTAGGGTGGCCAGAGGTCCGGCTATAGGCTGGACAGTCCAGTTTTCTGACTGCCTGTTCTCCGTCCGGCGCAGTGCTTGGACGGATGCAGGGATGTCCACCCGTTCAGTAGCTCACGCTCAGACAGCTTCTCCTCCGTGTCTTCATGGAGCCAGGGGGCGAGGCCTCATTTTTAGTGGTGTGGCTCCATGGGGACCGGGGGCGCTGCTTCACATTTGGGGGAATGGCCGGTGAGGTCCGACTTTCTGGGGTGGAGACAGTGGCCACCCTAGCTGCTGTGGAGGTCACAGGTGGGAGGTTGACTTTCTTTCTGCAACGACACACAGAAACATTAAATGAAATAGATTAAATACAACCATGTGAAGCGTCTTGCTAATCCACGCCCCCGACTCTGTCAGGTTACGCCCCCTCCCACTTCGCAGCCAACGGGGATTGAAAAAATAAAGGTAAAAATAAACTTCTGTTTGCTGCAGGGGTGGGAGGGTGAATTTCTCTCTGCAACGACACACAAAAATTTTAGATAAAATAGACTAATTATAGACTACAACTGTTCGAATCTTCTTGCTAAGTCACGCCCCTAACTCTATCAGACCACGCCCCTCCCACTCTGCAGCCATTCTGCAACGACACACAGAAACATTAAATGAAATAGATTAAATCACCTATGCAAAGCGCTTTGCTAAGCCACACCCCCAACTCTGTCAGGTCATGCCCCCTCCCACTCCGCAGCCAACAGGGATTGAAAGAATGAAGGGAAAAATAAACTTCTGTCAGCTGCAGGGGTGGGAGGGTGAATTTCTCTCTGCAATGACGCACAAAATTTTAGATGAAATAGACTAATTTCAGACTACAACCGTTCGAAGCATCTTGATGATCCACACCCCCAACTCTGCCAGGCCACGCCCCCTCCCACTCCGCAGGCAACGGGGATTGAAAAAAATCAGCTGCAGGGGTGGGAGGGTGAATTTCTCCCTGCAACGACACACAAAAATCGTAGATGAAATTGACTAATTTTAGACTACGACCATTCTGTACTAATAAAAGATGTTTTTTTCCACTGCTACCCATTGCGGGTCCCCATAAATTACCATGTCATCGACCTGTAATTCATGCCAGTCTGACCCCCGCCCCAGATCTCGCGAAACCACACTCCGATTCTGTCAGGCCACGCCCCCTCCCACTCCGCAGCCAACGGGAATTGAAAAAATGAAGGTAAAAATCAACTTCTGTCAGCTGCAGGGGTGGGAGGGAAGTTGGATTTCTTTCTGCAACAACATACAGAAGCATTAAATGAAATAGATTAAATATACCCGCGCAAAGCAATGTTTTCTTCCACTGCTACCCATTATGTTTCCTCAAATTACCATGGCATTAACCTATAATTCAGGCCACCCTGAAATGAAAGACTTAACCCCCCCCCCCCGTGTCCCATTAAACCACACCCGCTCCCACTCCGCAGCCAATAGGGATTGAAAAAATGAAGGTAAAAATCAATTTCTGTCAGCTACATTGACTTTCTCTCTTCTCTCTGCATAAATAGATGAAATATACCCAGGCGAAGCCGGGTCTTTCTGCTAGTCTCTTAATAATATAAAAATGAGTTTCTGTCTGTCTGTCTGTCTGTTCTCTATGCGCGACCAAACTACTGGACCGATTTTCACCAAATTCGGCACACAGGTACATCAGGTGTCCGGGAAGGTTTTAGACCAGGTCTCATCTCTCTAGGACATACCGTTCCTGAGATATTCCCAAAATATGATCTCCATTAGCCAACATTACAACTGGGAACTTTGGTTTTAAACTCCAACTGCCATTCTCTGCAAAGGCACACACAGGGAGGGCAGGTTTCCATAACAACCAGGTAATTATCAGCAGCTGAGGATCTCATCCATTTCTATTCACTGACACTGTTAAAGGTATTCTGGTTACCATAAATATAACTTATGTGTTTTTCTATTACTACAGTTCAGTAGTTCATGTTTTCCTCCACTGCTGTCTATTGCGTGGGCTCATAAATAAGCATGGTATTGACCTTTAATTCAGGCCACCCTAAAAGAAGCACTTAAAACCCCCGCCCTAGGTCTCACTAAGCCACACCCCTGACTCCATCAGGCCACACCCCCTTTCACTCCGCAGCCAACAGAGATTGAAAAAATAAAGGTAAAAATCAACTTCTGTCAGCTGCAGGGATGGGTGGGAGGTTGACTTTCTTTCTGTAACAACACACACAAACATTAAATAAAATAGATTAAATACACCCATGCAAAGCGTCTTGCTAATCCACGCCCCCCGACTCTGTCAGGTCACGCCCCCTCCCACTCCGCAGCCAATGGGAATTGAAAAAATGAAGGTAAAAATAAACTTCTGTTTGCTGCAGGGGTGGGAGGGTGAATTTCTCTCTGCAACGACACACAAAAATTTTAGATGAAATAGACTAATTATAGACTACAACCGTTCGAAGCCTTTTGCTAAGCCACGCCCCGTCTCTGTAAGGCCACGCCCCCTCTCACTCCGCAGCCATTCTGCAACGACACACAGAAACATTAAATGAAATAGATTAAATGCACCTATGCAAAGCGCTTTGCTAAGCCACGCCCCGACTCTGTAAGGCCACGCCCCCTCCCACTCCGCAGCCAACAGGGATTGAAAAAAAAAAGGTAAAAATCAACTTCTGTCAGCTGCAGGGATGGGTGGGAGGTTGACTTTCTTTCTGCAACGACACACAGAAACATTAAATGAAATAGATTAAATACATCCATGTGAAGCGTCTTGCTAATCCACGCCCCCGACTCAACGGGGATTGAAAAAATAAAGGTAAAAATAAACTTCTGTTTGCTGCAGGGGTTGGAGGGTGAATTTCTCTCTGCAACGACACACAAAAATTTTAGATAAAATAGACTAATTATAGACTACAACTGTTCGAATCTTCTTGCTAAGTCACGCCCCTAACTCTATCAGACCACGCCCCCTCCCACTCTGCAGCCATTCTGCAACGACACACAGAAACATTAAATGAAATAGATTAAATCACCTATGCAAAGCGCTTTGCTAAGCCACACCCCCAACTCTGTCAGGTCATGCCCCCTCCCACTCCGCAGCCAACAGGGATTGAAAGAATGAAGGGAAAAATAAACTTCTGTCAGCTGCAGGGGTGGGAGGGTGAATTTCTCTCTGCAATGACGCACAAAATTTTAGATGAAATAGACTAATTTCAGACTACAAGCTCTTGATAATCCACACCCCCAACTCTGCCAGGCCACGCCCCCTCCCACTCCGCAGGCAACGGGGATTGAAAAAATTCAGCTGCAGGGGTGGGAGGGTGCATTTCTCTCTGCAACGACACACAAAAATCGTAGATGAAATTGACTAATTTTAGACTACGACCATTCTGTACTAATAAAAGATGTTTTTTTCCACTGCTACCCATTGCGGGTCCCCATAAATTACCATGTCATCGACCTGTAATTCATGCCACTCTGACCCCCGCCCCAGATCTCGCGAAACCACGCTCCGACTCTGTCAGGCCACGCCCCCTCCCACTCCGCAGCCAACGGGGATTGAAAAGATGAAGGTAAAAATTAACTTCTGTCAGCTGCAGGGGTAGTTGGATTTCTTTCTGCAACAACATACAGAAACATTAAATGAAATAGATTAAATATACCCATGCAAAGCAATGTTTTCTTCCACTGTTACCCATGGCGTGTCCTCATAAATTACCATGGCATCGACCTGTAATTCTGGCCACCATCAAAAGAAGGACTTAAAACCCCGCCCCAGGTCTTGCAACGTCACACCCCCGACTCAGTCAGGCCATGACCCCTCCCACTCCGCAGCCAATGGAGATTAAACAATTGAAGGTAAAAATCAACATCTGTCAGCTGCAGGGGTGGGAGGGAGGATGACTTTCTCTCTGCAACGACACACAGAAACATTAAATGAAATAGATTAAATATACCCGCGCAAAGCAATGTTTTCTTCCACTGCTACCCATTGTGTTTCCTCAAATTACCATGGCATTAACCTATAATTCAGGCCACCCTGAAATGAAGGACTTAACCCCCCCCCCCGTGTCCCATTAAACCACACCCCCTCCCACTTCGCAGCCAATAGGGATTGAAAAAATGAAGGTAAAAATCAATTTCTGTCAGCTGCATTGACTTTCTCTCTGCAACGACACACAGAAACATTAAATAAATAGATGAAATATACCCAGGCGAAGCCGGGTCTTTCTGCTAGTATATATGTGTGTGTGTGTGTGCGTGTGTGTGTGTGTGTGTAAATATATATATATATATATATATACAGTACAGACCAAAAGTTTGGACACACCTTCTCATTCAAAGAGTTTTCTGTATTTTCATGACTATGAAAATTGTAGATTCACACTGAAGACATCAAAACTATGAATTAGCACATGTGGAATTATATACTTAACAAAAAAAGTGTGAAACAACTGAAAATATGTCTTATATTCTAGGTACTTCAAAGCAGCCACCTTTTGCTTTGATTACTGCTTTGCACACTCTTGGCATTCTCTTGATGAGCTTCAAGAGGTAGTCACCTGAAATGGTTTTCACTTCACAGGTGTGCCCTGTCGGGTTTAATAAGTGGGATTTTTTGCCTTATAAATGGGGTTGGGACCATGAGTTGTGTTGGGCAGAAGTCAGGTGGATACACAGCTGATAGTCCTACTGAATAGACTGTTAGAATTTGTATTATGGCAAGAAAAAAGCAGCTAAGTAAAGAAAACAAGTGGCCATCATTACTTTAAGAAATGAAGGTCAGTCAGTCCGAAAAATTGGGCAAACTTTGAAAGTGTCCCCAAGTGCAGTCGCAACAACCATCAAGCGCTACAAAGAAACTGGCTGACATGAGGACCGCCCCAGGAAAGGAAGACCAAGAGTCACCTCTGCTGCGGAGGATAAGTTCATCCGAGTCACCAGCCTCAGAAATCGCAGGTTAACAGCAGCTCAGATTAGAGACCAGGTCAATGCCACACAGAGTTCTAGCAGCAGACACATCTCTACAACAACTGTTAAGAGGAGACTGTGTGCAGCAGGCCTTCATGGTAAAATAGCTGCTAGGAAACCACTGCAGGACAGGCAACAAGCAGAAGAGACTTGTTTTAGCTACAGAACACAAGGAATGGACATTAGACCAGTGGAAATCTGTGCTTTGGTCTGATGAGCCCAAATTTGAGATCTTTGGTTCCAACCACTGTGTCTTTGTGCGACGCAGAAAAGGTGAACGGATGGACTCTACATGCCTGGTTCCCACCGTGAAGCATGGAGGAGGAGGTGTGATGGTGTGGGGTGCTTTGCTGGTGACACTGTTGGGGATTTATTCAAAATTGAAGGCATACTGAACCAGCATGGCTACCACAGCATCTTGCAGCGGCATGCTATTCCATCCGGTTTGCGTTTAGTTGGACCATCATTTATTTATCAACAGGACAATGACCCCAAACACACCTCCAGGCTGTGTAAGGGCTATTTGACCAAGAAGGAGAGTCATGGGGTGCTACGCCAGATGACCTAGCCTCCACAGTCACCAGACCTGAACCCAATCGAGATGGTTTGGGGTGAGCTGGACCGCAGAGTGAAGGCAAAAGGGCCAACAAGTGCTAAGCATCTCTGGGAACTCCTTCAAGACTGTTGGAATACCATTTCAGGTGACTACCTTTTGAAGCTCATCAAGAGAATGCCAAGAGTGTGCAAAGCAGTAATCAAAGCAAAAGGTGGGTACTTTGAAGAACCTACAATATAAGACATATTTTCAGTTGTTTCACACTTTTTTTTTAAGTATATAATTCTGCATGTGTTAATTCATAGTTTTGATGCCTTCAGTGTGAATCTACAATTTTCATAGTCATGAAAATACAGAAAACTCTTTGAA